>VYZS01098635.1:0-11640 GCA_013400695.1 Neodrepanis coruscans
CCCCATCCTATTTATTGCTTCCAGCTTTTTAAGTAATGGGCCAAGTAATGATTGCAGATGCTATAATCAACATTTTTTGTTAATGATTTAAAGCTCTATTTGCACAATAATTACTTCTGCAGAGCTCCATGGCACAATACAAGAGGAATGCACTCCTGACTTTTTAAAGCCACAAGTTAATGGAAACTGCAGAGCCTGGAGGGTGCAAGGCAGATCAAGGACCAGCCTGGGAGCTCCAGCCCCAGGATTACTGTAGCCTGATGGGTGTCAAATGAACGTGGCAGTGGACCTGCTTGGAAGGACCTGCTTTGTTCCTGATGGCAGCATAAGTGGGTTGTAGCTGCTTGCTGCAGGCAGTGCCTGACAAACCAAACACCTGACCCATCCTTACTGAGGGGCAGGTGGATCCTGGGAGCTTCTGCAAACCGCTTGAAATAATCAGAAGAAACCCAGAAGCTCTCTGTGTGCTCCTGGGATGGACCAGAGTGGTGGCTGGATGGGGTTTTTTTGCTGCTGCAGCTCCTGGTCACTCCTGGCAGGACTGATGAGATCATTTGCTCTGTTCTCCCTTTTGTCTGTGTGAATTTTCAGCTGATGAGCAGGAAGGTCTTGATTCACGCTTGGCACCACAGGCTCTGATCTCAGCAGCAGATGCCAGATGCTGCCGGAATACAGAGAAATAATGAAAGTAACCCGAAATGTGTGAGTCAGCAGTAGGTGTGATGGGGGGCCTCCTCTGCTTTGTTGTTTTTTTTTCTCTGGCATTTCTTGCTCCATCCACGCTGCCTTCAGCTTTAGTCTCAACTTCTAATCTCTCCTTCTGTTTTCTTCCTCCAGCTTCATTGCCTTTTGTCTTTTTTTTTTTGCCTTTTTTTCCATCTCCTGCCCACTCCTGTGACATGACCACGTAGTGGGGGAGTGATGTTCCCCACAATGCTTAGGAGAACTTGAGTCTTCTGATAACAAAGAGCCTATTTCCATTCCACTTCAGTTCCCTGGCACCCCCAGCACCATTAGTGCCACCTCTGCAATAGACAGTTACATTTATGGAAATTTGGATTGTTTCTTCTTTCCTTCTCCAAACACGACACTCTGTGCTGGTGTCATTGCAGAGGTGTGAACTGCAGTCAGTACCTCTTGGAAAAGCACTGAATTGCTTTACTTCTCCTTTGTGAATCACTAATTTTATTTCCTCCAACACTGCCTACGGTTTCTATAGTTCTGGAGGTCACTGGAGCTTTGTAAGCGCAGCCAAAAGTGTTTTAAATAGTCATTTTGCAGCACAGTGATGCCATCAATCTCCCATGCCATTATTATATCTAGAAAGTTGGATTTGATATCCATTTTCATATTTAAAGCAAAATTACTGGCAGGCTGCCATATCCTGTGAGGCACTTGTTCATAAAGGTTTATGTGAGTGTGACTTCTGCCTATTGGTTTGGGACATTTTTCAGCAAATCAAGAACTGCTGGCAGCTAAGTGGGTTCTGAAGAGGGTCTTTTCTCCTCAAATGGTCTTACTTTATTCTTTCATTTCCAAGCCTGTCTGTAGTCTAGCTCTGGTAATGATTAGATCTTTTTAATTGAAGTCTCATCAGCATCAAATACTGACTTGCCCAGAAACACTTCCCTTTTGGTTTATATTTATATATGAAAAAAGAGGAAGAAAAAAACTCAGAAAATAATAGTGGAATGTAAGTCTGGGGCATATTGAATTAATTTCCTGTTCCACTTCTGCATCAGCTAACCAGACAAATAACCAATTTGTTAAGGGCTCTGCTACTTCCTTCAATCACTTGCTCACAATACGAATTTTACATTTTATTTCCTGGTTTTTCCATTTCAATTCCTCACATCCCCTGCAGGTCTCTCTGTTTCGGTGCCAACAGCAACACACCCAGTTGTGGAGGGCAGGGTGTGGTCCTGCACCTCCCAGCAGCCCCGTCCGCCCTCTGCCACGTGGGTTTTCTGCAGGGGCTTGGGAGGACACTGAGCTGCTTGATGCACATCCCTCTGGGAATCCAAACTAGGGATCTCCCTGCTGCTGCCCTCTTTGTTGCTTGGCCTTGTCTTACCTGTGTTGGCAGCAATTACAGGTGTTTCAGGTGGGTTCCCTGTTTTATTGAGCTGTTTCTGAGGGTACTGAAACAGGAATATCACCATGGGACAGCAGAGGGAAGGAGAGTCATATCAAAGAATGGTTTGGGTTGGAAGGGACCTTAAAAGATCATCCTTGTGCAACCCCCTGCCATGGGCAGGGACACCTTCTGCTGTCCCAGGTGGCTCCAGCCTGGCCTTGGGACACTTCCAGGGATGGGGCAGCCACAGCTTCTCTGGGCACCCTGTGCCAGGGCCTCCCCACCCTCTGAGTAAAGGACTTCTTCCCCACATCAGGTGTCTGGTCTGCACTGGGCAGCAGGATAAAGCAACCCTAACACAGCGCTTGTGTTATTTTCCTCTCCTGCCACACGATGGGTTCCTTTGGAGACTGGCACAGTGCTGGGTAGCAAAGTATGAAGTGGCTTTTTGCTCTGCTCAGTGTATTTTGTGGGTTTACATTTGTGTTTAGGAAATTGATTCTGGACACTCCGCCTTCCAGAGAAATTGAGGCAAGAAGGAGAAAACAAACAAACAGTGCTTTGGGTTTCTGAGTAAACTGCCTTAACTGCCAAATGGTTCCTTGTAGAGATACAACCTGATAGGAAAATCTGTAAGAAAACTGAAGATGTGTAATCTGAGAACTGTGGAGCAGAAGTTGCAGAGGGTTCCAGTGTTCTCTGATGGAGAGGGGAGGAAGTACAGCCACTCAGCTGCAGAATTATAGAGCACAATAAATGTTTTATTAGCACAGATTATCATTTAGTTCTTCAACTCTGTGGGACCGATCCTGCTCTCGGATTGTGTCCACATTTGTCACTCCATGGATGTCCCATGAGTTCATTTCTGTGGTTGAGGACAGTATTTGGGTCACACACTGCAAAGTCTGCACATAAAATATTCAAGACCCACATAGGGAAACTCTCCAGGCTGGCACTGTCACAGTGCATGGCAGGGCAGCAGTTGTTATGAATCTAATGGCATTTTGGGTTTGACCACAAAAATACTTTGGCCTAAGCTGGAATTTGATAAATAAGATAAATTAAACCATTTCAGTGCTGCAGCTTTGATATATTTTTTTTGAAATACACTGCAGCCTTGGTTGTTCAAAGAGTGTTGAATAGAAAATGCTGATTAATAGGGTGAGCTTAATAGGTGCAGTGGGTTAAAGACTCCTTGGGTTTTGGTTTTTTTTTTAAGGCATCTCCAGGAATTGTAGGTATTCCTGGGGTTCAGGAGTTTCTGCAGGTGTTGGCTGTGCAATATTCCTTAATTTCTGAGAAACTTTGTCTAGTGGGTGACATTGGATTGGAACTGGATGATCTTTAGAGCCCTTTCCAGCCCAAACCAGTCTGTGATTCCTGTTGGAAAGGAATCAAACAAATTCCAAGTAAAAGCCAGCAAGGACAGAAGGTTGGGAACTACTCCTGGTGTGGAGGTTATAGAACTCAGCAAAAGCAGTTTAACAGCAGATTTAGTTTGGGGGGAGGAGGGAGAAATAACTTGGGCAACTTTTAAGTTTCATTTTTGTTTTCAGTGGAAGACAAGGGAGCCTGAAAGCCAGTGGGAAAATAAGGAAGGAACATACATGAAAAGGAGCAGCAGCAGCATTCTTCACATTTTCTGCTAATTGTGAGCTTTCAGACCAGCTGCCACAGTAACTTTTACTTTTCTGGTTCCTGCTGTCATACAGTAATAATTTTAAATTTGTCATGCTGGAGGGAGATGCCAATATCAAACTGAGAATTAAGTAAATGGTTTTGATTGGAATTGAAAAGGAAGTGTTTCCTGCTTTAAGCTAAGTTTTAATTTAACCTAATTACACAATAACGTAATCAGTGTTTAGTTAATCCTGAAAGGTAAAAATTCAGCAGTGAGGCAGGAGGCACATCCTCACCCAGCACATGGTGTGAGCTTTGGGGGTTGGCAGGGAGATGTGAAATTCCTGGCTCTGCAGGTTTGCATTCGAGTGACTTTCCATGTTCCTTCATGTGCTTTTCCCTGTGGGACTTTTCCAGAGCTGTGTTTAATACAGAACTGCTCGGACACCCGTGAGTTATGGGATAATAATTCCGTGTCAGAATGAAGCTTATTTTACAAGAATACCCTTTGATGGAAGTAGGGCCCCTAATTCAAACTTGAGTGCGTTTTAAGAGACATATACATGCACACAATAAAAATCCAGGGAGAACAATTTGCATAGAAAGGCCAGGAAACAGCTGGGCTTGCAGACAGCTGGGATTTTAGGGGTGGTTTTCTGGGGGAACAGGGGTAGAGTCAAGCAAAAGAATTTTCAATCCAGGCCATTTTTGTGGGGTTTTTTTAATAATATTGAATATGCTGAAATAATTTTTAGAAACACAATTGTGTGGTGGCTCCCAAGACCAGGTAGTTTTACCTTACATTAAATAGAGATTGTAGTTCTTTGTTATTATCAGCCAACAGTAATGGTAACAGACATTTACTTGTCTGGGTCATATATATATGTATTTGCTCTTGCTTTAAATTCTTTCCCATAGATACAATTCAGTACAATCAATGCCAACAAAATTATTTTGAAAGCAGATTAGATTAAATATCTCATCCCTTACTGAGCTTCCCATTGGCATGTGAGACGATCCTTAGAGAATTAAGATTTGTTTCAGGGACAGAAATGCTCACACGAGATTGCACAGCCTCTTGATGGCTATTTTTTCTTTATATATTTTGCAGAAGTGCCTGGCCAGGCTAAATTCAGTGGTCTGTGTACTTGTGGAGGTTGATGACTAACACCAGAGAGGGAGAAAAGTGTCTGAGAAAGGGGATTTCTGTACAAGCTTTGTAAGTGGTTTTATTCCAGATTGTCTCGCTGGTGACTTTAGGGCTTTCCCAGAGGGATGTCACAGAATCACAGAGTGATTTGGATTGGGAAGGACTCTAAGACAATCCAGTTCTACCCCCTGCCATGGGTATGGGCACCTTCACTAGCCCAGGCTGCAGGTCAGGGAAGTGCTGGGGAGGTGCAGCTGTGTGTGAACTGAGCCATTTCCAAATCCCTGCTGGCTGAATTTTTATTGGGAGTGTCTCAGGTACAGTTTTGTTGCTTTAATGTGAAAGTGTGATACCATTGGGTGCTAATTTAAGCCAAATCCTTGCCCTCACAGAGCCAGGAGGATGCTTTCCAGTAAGATGTTTTGAAATGGGAGATGAGGATGGTGCAGAGTGATGGGACTTGCACCCTCTGCCACTCCCCAGAACTCCAGTGTGGTGAATACAGAACAGTGTCATCCCCTCTTTCTTCCCACATCTCCTGAGCACCTTGAAGCATCATCCCCATCAGTGAGAGGCCTGACTGTGGGTGTAAATGCCCCCACATACACACACTGATGAAACTGTGACAACACTGAGAGGTTCAGCTGATGTCACTTGGAAATGAGCCTTTCCTCCCATGTTTTGGGTTTAACTGGTGTCCATCCNGGGTTGGGGCAGAGTGATGGGACTTGCACCCTCTGCCACTCCCCAAAATTGAAGTGCAGTGAAGATGAAACAGCCTCATCCCCTCTTTCTTCCCACATCTCCTGAGCACCGTGAAGCATCATCCCCATCAGTGAGAGGCCTGACTGTGGGTGTAAATGCCCACACACACACACACACTGATGAAACTGTGACAACACTGAGAGGTTCAGCTGATGTCACTTGGAAATGAGCCTTTCCTCCCATGTTTTGGGTTTAACTGGTGTCCATCCAACCCCTCTCTGCAGTGATGGTGCCAGCTCTGCTCATGCACAGCAGGTGTCTGCTGGACTCAGAAGTCTTTGAGGCAGGGTCCTACCTTGTCTTTACACTGTGTGAAAGCAGGTCAGTGCTTTTTGTGCCTAATAACTGCAAAGTCTGTGCCTCAGCCTGCTCTGGCTGTGACCAATCTGTGCTTTTTACAGTCAGGGGCAAGTCCTGCGACTGAAAACTGTTGGACTGCCAGAATACTGTGATTCCAGAAGGTTTAACATGATAATTCTGTAAAAGTATATTAGGGAGATTTGGTATTCTTGCCACTTCATGTACCTATTAGAGCAATTAATTTAATGGAAAATAAGCGAGGCTGTGAGTCTGGGAGTGAAGTTTAGGAGCCTCCCATTGTTACTGCTTTTGTTGGTTTTATTTAAACCAGGAGCCACTCTTTTCATAGATTTATTGCCCCAGCTCAGCTTAAAAGGGAAGGGGGACGACACAGTCATCAGTGATTTATTTCTTTAATGCATTTTAAATAAGTAGACCCCCAAGAACGAAGCAGTGGTGCATAATTACATTACACTGGTCACAAAACTTGGGCTGTTCCTGCTGCAGGCTGATTATTTAACACCTGGTGAGCCTGAGTGCACTGCTAGGCTTGGGAGCTGGGACTGATTTCACATCTATTCTCTGACAGCAGTTTCAGTTTCTGGGATGTTTTTGCCATGTCCTGGACTCCTGCACCAGCTTCTGCTCTGTCCTTGCTCTCTGTGAACTCCCTTGGGAGTTGAGGCTGTGTGGAGAGACACAAGAGCTCCTTTCCCCATTGCAGCCACCTAAATTAAAGCAAGCAGAATCGATTTGAATATTGCATTCGCCTACAAGGACCTCCTGCTAATTCCTGTGTTTTTCACGATTGCGTTTTCCTGTTTTTGTTTAGTTTTTTTTTTTAATATCTTTATCACTTCCCTGCTGCTGACTAAAGGAGCTACACAACAGGGGAAAGTGTGACTAACTCACTGCCTGCACAGGGGAAAGAGTGAGGCTGCTTCTACACATGCTGGTGATAAATGCACAGAGTAAACAGAATGGAAAAGTGGAGAAAAACAGCTTTTTTTTCTTTACAATCTTTTTTTTTTTAATAGCAATGTTAGTCATTTCTTCCAGCAAGTATAGGTTAAAACAATTTCCATCATGAGATTTCTCACAGGAGAAGCAGTATCAGCTAAAAATTTGTGCTTCCTTCTGAAATTGTTTTTCATGTCTGTTGTAAGAAAGTCCAAAAAAAATGTTTTTCCTCTTTGTTTCAGTGTCTCCTTTGGTTTGACAGCAAGTCATAGAGGTGCAATTTTTCTCTTTCCTCCCATGTGTTCACGTCCTGTGTCAGCTTGGCAGCTATTTCCTATCTCAGTTGGGATGGAGAACATTTAATCAATAGGAAAAGGGCAGGAGGTTTCACTGAGGCACAGGCCTGGAACTGGTTTTAACTTGGGTTGAAATGGAGTAGATTCCAGATGATATTGTCCCTTTAATGAAGTGATGCCATTGATTTAAACCTGCTGAAATCAGTGGAAAGAGGCCATGGGCTGCAAAGGGCTCTGGAGCAGGTCCAGTCTCCTTTGGTGGTACAGAAATGATTTTTGAACAATTCAAGAGCTGAGGAGGCTGAAGCTGACAAGTGATGTGGTCGTGTATTAGGTCAAGAAATGCAGTTTTTGCTCAGCCCATTTGGCTCAGGTCCAAGTGAACAGCCACATTTTCCCTTCCCTTTTCTGTTACAGCAGACCTGGTTTCCTCTTTTCCCTCCAAGTATCCCCGGCATGGCTTTGGAAAGGGAATATTTTGTGTGTAAATACGGTGTTGTGATGTTTGTTTAATGTCTTTGTTTGCTTTGAAAGTTCATCCTGTACTAATGAATTTACAAAACCTACATTATCCATAAAACTGTCGGTGGTGCAGGGTCCTTTAATAACTCAGATAACGTATTTAAGCCACGAGTGAGTTTGCTCTATCCTTGAGTTGATAAATTGTGTAGCTTCATTTGGTAGGAATCAGCAGTTTTATGTGGCAATTAATTTTAACGGCAATAGGGAGCCAAAGGAGTGAATTTTTATCCTTGGTTTTGTGCAGATGGATGGGAATATCCTGGTGTTTACCATTCAGGCTGCAGCCCTGGGACACCGTGTGTGTGCAGAGGGAATGTGGCTTTCCAGGCTTTATGGCTGCACTGCTCCAGCTCAGAGTCCAACCCTCCAGTTAAACCATTTGGGGGGGTTTCTCATCTTTTAGAATATATGTCAGAAAGATGACAGATGGCAAAAAACATCCGTCCCCGGGATCTGTGTTGCTTCACTCCCTCTTTGCTGTGTGAACTTGCTGGTTGCCTTTTTTATCGTGTAAGTCACCACCGTCAGGGATGATGCCAAAATCATGAACTTGGAGCCAGAGAGGAGGAGATCAGGTTTTTCTGAAGTGATTCTGGTTGTTTGTTTTCCCTTCTCTGGTCTCTGATACCCAAGCCTGGAAACACCCTGTTTGTACTGTTGGCTGCAAGGCTGTGATTGTGTAGGATCAGGTCTGGGAACCAAAAATGCCTTAATTCCAATCTCAGCTCCTGCTGCCAGGTTTGCACAGTGGATCAGGTCGTTTGACTGGATAATTCATGTCTGTGACACTGGCTGCATCCTCAGCAGTGTGCAAAAAGCAGCAGAATTCACCTAAACCTCAAATTCATCTGATAGCAGTAAAAAAATACCAAGGGGGTTAATTTGAAGGGGGTTTATTTATATTGCTGTAAAGTAACATCCACATTTTTGGATTTTGCTGTTGGGGGTGAAGTTGGGGGACATTGCTGGGCAGCCACCACGGACATCACTGAACCTGTGGGGTAAATAAGGGTTTTATCCTAGAACCATGGAATGATTTGGGTGGGAAAGGACTTTAAAGAATACCTGCTTTGAACCCCCTACATGGGCAGGGCATTCCTCTAGTCCAGGTTGCTCCAAGCCCCATCCAGCCTGGCCTTGAACACGTTTTTTTTTGAGGCATCCTCTCTGTCATTGCTGCAGCAGCACAGGGATCTATAAGGCAATCCCAGGACCACAAAGGTGCCTGTAAATCCTGAGCTTTGTGTTTCAGGTGTTGATCTCCCATTCCATGACCACAGAGCCACTGGTGGCTCCATGGGCACCTCCAGTTTGTCTGTGGGTGGGTCAGTGTTTCTGCATCCTTTGTGTTACAACTGTGTCAGTTCCCAAAGTGGAGTGATGGCTCCAAAATGAGGTTTGGGGAACTTACGAACAAGGTCGTGATCCTGGTGGAGATTTCATTTTGTTCCATGTTTATTCTGCTGGTTGGTGTTGCACAGAGCTACTGGTCTGTAAAATGAGGTTGCAGCCAGGAACAAAGTTTGGGAGCTGCTGCTTTAGAGTTTGGGTTGAGATTAATTATTTGTATACCTTAGAGGGTTGCACTGTTTTTTAAACAAGGCAGCTGGGTTAGGAAAGCTGTAGGAATTTGTTGGGAATCACTTTGTGTGATGGCCAGCTCTTGATCCTTTCATTCCCTCGGTGCACTACCAACTAGAAATTTCAAATTGGCTGCTGAAAGTTGCCTGTGTAGTCACCCAGATATTTCATCATGTTATTTCAAAGATCCCAGTGGCTCCAGATGCTCCAGGGCCGTGGAGGAGTTTATTGTAGTTGCAGTTGGGAAAGTTGGTCTGGTGTTAACTTTTGTTATACCCCCAGATGTTTAGGCAGGAGAAGGGTGGATGGAAAAGGAAGACTGGCCAGGCTAAAACAGGTTTGAGAAGAAAAAGTGTAAGCAATGTAGAACTGGATGTAAAAAAATGTGATACTGAAGGTGCCAGCTTTGTGTCTTAGAAGGATTCTAAAATTAAAATGCTATAAAATAATGACCTTTAAAAAGTCGAGTGCTCCTCAAACACCAGTTCAAAATGCCAATAATTTGCAATTCACAGAAAGAAATTTGTGTTTTCAAGCACAAAATCTGAAAACAAAAAACTGATAGAACAGGAGAGCCAGGTGCTTTCATGTCTTTTCTTTTTCTAGAGGAATTTCTGTGTAGGGCCTCCTTCCCTGGTAGCTCCCTCACCACCCATTGCCTCTTCTTTCTGCCATAAGCTCTGTGATCTCCCCACCATCCTTCTGCTCTCCTGGTGGAGTGTTGCAGGCAGGATTATTTCCAAGGTGAATGTTTATATGCAGGCCATGTGTGTGTGAGAGTGAGACATTTATGTGTTCTTTCGAGTCCCGAAGTGCTGACTCTGGGCATATATTTGTTTTTCTACTTGTTGCTTCCTTCTGAAAAAAATCCCTAACAAATATTTAAAGGTGCTCTGCCCAGGCTGGAACTGCTGATTAATTTTCAGATGGCTGTGCTTTGGGGGGTATTTGGTGGGAGGAGCAGGCACATCCCTCCCTCACCATCCGTGCCCCAGGGATGCCACGTGGTTGCTGCTGCTCCTCCAGTTGCAAACTCAGCATTTGGAGGAGAAATTTCTCTTCACCTCGTTTTTATGGTTCGACTCGTGACTTTATTGTTGCGTGTTCCGAGTTCCAAGGAGGAAAATAAATAGCAGGAAAGGAAAGTAGGGTTTCCGTGTGCTTCCTGCATCTCGGGGAGCTGTGCTCTGTGTTAGCTGCTGATAAGGAGGTTTTTAAGCCCATAGGTTTTAAAACCCAGCACGTGGTTAAGTACCAGGGAAAACAGATGCATTTTCTGTCTCTAAAGCAGAAATTCCTTGGCAAAGTCTGTGCTGTTTGGAGCACCTCTGCTATGGAGACAGGCTGAGAGAGCTGGGGGTTGTTCAGCCTGAGGAGACCTTGGAGCCCCTTCCTGTAGCTAAAGTGTCTCCAAGAGAGCTGGAGAGGAACTTTGACAAGAACATGAAGTGACAGGATAAGGGGGAATGGCCATGAACTGATGGGGGGCAGGGATAGATGGGATATTGGGAAGAAATTATGACTGTGAGGGTGGGGAGGCCCTGGCACAGGGTGCCCAGAGAAGCTGTGGCTGCCCCATCCCTGGAAGTGTCCAAGGCCAGGTTGGAGCAACCTGGATAGTGGGAGGTGTCCCTGCCCATGGAATGGGGTGGAATGGGATGAGCCTTAAGGTCCCTTCCAACCCAAACCATTCTGGGATCAGGCTGTAGATCTCTGTGTGCAATATGCAATGCTGCTGGCAAAGCTTTGAATAAAACCAATTCATCTCTCTCTCTCTTGAGTCTGCAAAGCATGTTTTGACCAGGAAAGACTTGAGACCACCCTGTGCTCTGTGAGATGCATCTTCCTGGTCCCCAGGATGGGCAGCATTCATAGCTCAGTCTCCCTGTTCAGGGAATGATCCATGGGGATGTCTGATGCTGGGTGCAGAGCTACAATGGACTTGCCAGCATGAGTTACTCCCAGAGTTCTGGTGATGATGGTGGCTTGCCACTCCAGTGGTGACTTATCCCACCACAAGGTGTGTCAGCCTGCAAACCACAGTGGCACAAACTGTGGCTGTTGCTGTATTTGGTTGGTTCTCTGTGCTTTGAAATTCTTCAGCTTCCTTACTGCTCCCTGCTGCTCTCCCTCTCTCTCCCCTTCATCCCCCGTTTTCACAGCCTTCTCCTGGGAGCTTTGCATTTTTAGGGAACTGAAGAAATCCACCTCCTGGGTTCCTTAGGTGGCACCATGACCGTGGGTGCAGCTGTTTATGCTCAGAAGTCAGAGAGCTCCTGCATGCCTGCAGTAGGTCCACACTCACAGCAATACTCCATAAACCCCATCCCATGTGACCATTCCTCCCTGCTGGCACTGGGGATGGTGTG
>VYZS01098635.1:11862-37385 GCA_013400695.1 Neodrepanis coruscans
CCTTGACAGAGAGCTGGAGCATAAAATTTCTTCCTCTGTTCTGCAGAAGATGCTGTCCTGTAATGTCTTGAGATCAGAGCCTTATCATTTTAAGCTTGTCCTGAGGTGTTGGTGGCTCCTCCTGCCTGGCCAACATTGTGCTTCCCTCTGCCTGAAAAGCCAGTGAGGGAAAGTTTGAAACCAGTTTCCTACACACTTAAAACTTAAGACTGAGTTTTAACAAGGGGGGGTGCCAGCCTTAAATACTCCCTGTGTGTATCTGAGCGAGCCCTGGTTGGCCCTGGGGGTTGTTCTGTGTCAGGTTTCCTGTGGGAGCCCCGTGCCACGCACAGGAAGCGTGTCCAGCCCCGTGGCCATGGAGCTGCTCCGGGGGGTGTCCTGGAGCAGCTCCAGGAGAGCCCCCAGGCAGCCGTGGAGGTGAGCCCAGCTGTCTGCAGGACAAACCCCAAAAAAAACCCACAAAACACAGAAAGGCAGGACCCCTTGGGACCCGTGTTTTGTCAACAAACGGAGCTGGCGCTATTTTAAGCCTCTCTGTACCTAACGCTTCCTGTTTTTCAGAAGAAACTTCTTGTTTTTTTCGCTTTTATGTTGACGGATTTATTTTAACGGCTTGTTCCTGAGCCGGCCTGAAGGACTTTTCCCTCCCTGGAGCGTGCGGGCAGCGTCCCATGAGGAGGGAGGGAGAGAAGGAGGCTCCCCAGGGTCTCCTGAGGCAGGGCCATCCTCCTCCATCCTCCCAGGGATCCCTTGGAAGGTTCCTGGGTGCAGGAGGGACACAGAGGGTGGACAGTGGGTGGGATGGCTGCCATGGGGACACTGCTGAGCTGAGCCGTGTGTGGTTCTCTTTCGAGGAGCAGCGGCCCAACCAGTAAGGACAAAGTAAATAGCCTTCATTTCCTGCTGACCTTTTAACACCCAACAGATGTTTTCTCTTACAAGTGCTGTAGGCCACTTCAGTCCCTGACCTCATCAAGTGGGCTGCTGCCGTTTCCATACTCGGCAGTCTATAAAACTGCTTTTTTAGCCTGTTTTGCTGAGACCTGCCTGCGGGAGTGGGTCTCCTGCCTTGGTCAGGACCCGTGTGCCTTCAGTGTCTCTGACTTTCTTTTCTCTGGATGGACCAACCGCTTCCTCCTCGTTTTTGTCCTCTCTGGAGGATGGCAGATGTTTCCTCCGATGGGCTCTATCAGGCAGCTGGGGGAAGTGAGTTTCCCTTTATAATATTTTCCCTAGCAAGCCTCACACAGGTTGGACTTGCAGCCCCATGGCAGGAGCAGTAAGTCCATTGCCCTTATCCTCATTTGTGGTGTTTGTACAAGATGAGTGAGGTCTTGGAATCGCCTCCTACCTCAAAAAAGTAGAAGGTTGGCAGTGCTGAAGCTGAGCCTTTTCTCAGTGTGGAGCTGTCTTGGTATGTGCTGGTACCTCCTCCTCTCTGTGCTGTGGAACTCGGTCCTGCTCAAGGGAATCAAAGGATTTCAACTCCATCCCAGGCTGCTCTACTTGAAGATCATGTGGGTGTTACTTTTTTGCCGTGCTGTCCTCCTCCCTCTCTCCCTCCTATGGATGATGCTGCTGTGAGGATCTCTGCAGGAACTGAAGAAGTTTGGGGAGCAGATGTGGTGGGAATGAGCAGTAAAGTTTCCTCATTCCTGCTGCCTTTTAATCTGCTTTGAGTCAAGAGATGTGCAACGACCATGACTTGCATGTCCAGGAATATCAGAGATGCCAAGTTCATCCAGGAGACAGCTAAAGGTGGTTTGTCTGCTGGTTCTCCCATGTTCTTCTGCCAGTCCTGCCTGCATTGTGCACAGCTTGTGTTTGGGGGTTAGTGATACCCCTTTGGAGAGCAAATCCTTTTGGTCTTCCCTTGGTTTTGTGTGTGGGGTGGGTGTTGGAGATGTGAATAATCACCAGTGTGATTTTCAGTTATTGCATTACGCCATCTGGAAAGGAATTTATGTTAATTTAAAGTTTACAGATTTACCTTTATAGACTCTTTTTTTAAATACCACGCTGAACATAAATTGATAGGGACTCCCAGGTTGTCATTTGTTGTTTTTTTTGCCTGTCCCTAAAGATAATTTGTGTTTGGTGTTTTAGTACTCTCCATATGTACTTAGTTGAGGATGTTCAGGAACTTCATAAGTTGTGATTTCTATCCAAGAGCAACATGTCTGTGCAGGAAAGGGAAAAAAAACCTCCTTCTGTGAGTCAGGTTACCCTCCTTTCCCTCTTCCATCAAAAAGAGAAGAATGCAAAATCTTAAAATTTCCTATTACCCAAACATTACCATTTTTATAGTTTCAAGTTTAGAGAAAATGACTCACAGGCATTTTTAATAAAGGATTGCTCAAAATAGAGTGGAGTGTGATTCACATTAACAAATGAAGACACAAGAGAAGCAACAAAGAAGCCTTTAACCTGATACTGACTCTTCCCCTTGAGGATCTTGCGAAGTGGATGGTTGAGATTCCCCTGGGGGCGCCTGGCAGTGAGGGAGCAGCGTGCAGGGATCCTGCCCATCTTGTATCTTGGTTTTTATTGGTCAGTGCCATTAGGCAGCGCCTAATTGTTTTAGGCAACCCTGGAGGGCTTCCACCTTTGCACCTGAGTGGGAAGCAAGCCTGCACCTTTGCAAACACACTCCTCGTGGGGTCTCGGACGTGAGCCTGTGTCCAGCACTCTGTGGTGCTCTGAATTTAAAGGTCACTGTGGCAGGAGAGGTGTCACATCCACAGCAGTGTCTGTGCATTCCCTGCTGCCTGCAGGGATTTGGAGCGAGGAGCCTCTTTGGCTCTACCTGAAAGCGGGGAGTGCTCACAAAGCACACGTGTAATACGACCCTTGTGAGAAGAATTGTTTAACAAATAGCCACATAATCTAGTTTGCCTTTTCCACGGTGTTTTAGTCTGTCCTGTGTTGGCAGTCAGCCTTTCCCAGGTTTAACCTTGCAGGGAAGATTTTATCTTGCCAGTCTGTAGAGGCGGCTGCTGGTTGTGGAAAAGCATCCCTGGCTTAACCGAGTGGATTACTGGGCAAAATCGATTTTATTTGGTACATTCATACGGTGAAAAACAGCATAATGGTGTCTGCTTTGCTTCCACAGCCATGAGGGGGAAGTGCCCCAACACATGTTGGAGACCTTACGTGAGTCTGAGCGGTGACTGAGTGTTTTGGACCATATTTTTTACTGGGGGAATTCTGGTGGCATCATTTTGACTGACTGATCAGGACCTGCAGACGTGCCTTAGGTGGACTTGCTGATGTATATTTTGGAGCTGTCTTTACTGAAGTGCTAAACACAAACACTCCCTGTGAGCTCTGAGAGCGCCAAGACCTTCCCCGAGCTCTTTGCAGCTTCTTCGCTTGATAGATGATGTTTTCCCTCCTTTTTGTCAAAGTGTCCTCTGTCCCAGAGATAATGCAATTGCTATTCAGTGCCGTGCAAATACTCTTTTGTATTTGTATCTCTTTTCTATTTAATTATACTGTATAAATGTCCTCGGTAAATTTGATAAGTTGGGTGAAGGATATTGATTTTCGAGTCTCTGGTGTGCAGGGCTCCTTGTAGGTAGTGGCAGCCATCCACCAGCCCGGTTTCCCGAGGAGATTTTGAAGGTTCAGCGTTCAGGATAACAAAGGAATTTCTTTTTCTACACTCGTGGTTGAGCTGTTGATTGCGGGGTTTAAGGCCAGAGGAAGAACGTTAGCGTTGGGTGCTTTATTATTTTAAAAAGCCTTATACTTACATTATCTGCAAAAGCAGGTGGGAAGGGAGATCAACATACAGAGCAGAGCCATTGCCTTAATTCCTGCAAATAACGCTGCAGGTTTTGGGATGAAATAAGAGGGGGATGTTGGATATGTCATGGGGAGCAGTGGGGGGACTCTGGAAATGTTCAAGGCCAGGCTGGATGGGGCTTGGAGCAGCCTGGTCTAGTGAAAGGTGTCCTTGTGCATGGCAGGGGGTGGAATGAGATGGTGTTTAAGGTCCCTTCCAACCCAAACCATGTGATTCCATGATTTTGTGACTCACAGCTGGGCAGGTCCCCCCTCACCCCTCCATCACCCCGTGGCTGACACAGGGCAGGAGGAGCAGGAGAGACCAGTGGGTGTGCGGGGAGCGGAAAGGAGGGGAGGGAATCTGCAGGGTTAAAAGGGGAGGACCAGTGGTCTATTTTTAACTGCAGTTTTGAATGTGAAGTGTCACCGATGTTAAAAAAAGCTCTGGTAAATGGTGGGGAAGATGCGGGCGATAGTGGAAAGCCAGCTGCAGCTTTTTGAACTGCTCGCTGATGTTTGTGAGGAGGCTGTGAACACTTGGTTAGTGTTAATGTCTTAATTTTCCTCTTCTCAGCCTGAGGTCTCTCTGCACAAGCAACTTTCTTTAAACAGAGCTTAGCTCTCAGCCTCCTAAAATTATTTTTGTTCTCCAAGAGGAAAAGAAGTGAGAAATACCAGTATTTGTGCACTTCCCTATTGCGCTTCGCTTTCTTCGCGTTCTCTTGGAACATAAAATGTTTTCCTTTTTTTTTCTTTTTTAATGCTGAAAATTGGACGCTGATTTTTTCTGGCCGATTTCCATGTATTTCTCATCTACGGAATTTTAGCCTTGATCTGTAATGCAGGCCTGTGGCTGTTCTTGCTAAAAGTTTGGTCCCACCAGGGTTTTTCATTATAAATCCTTATTTTCAGTAGCAAACTGCTTTCTGCAAATGTCACCTCTCGGAGGTTTGGGTGGGTAGTAGGGCAGTGTCCCCATATCCACGGACCCTGCAGCTCCTGGCCATCCACCCCCAGCTTCCCCAGGATTTGGGAATTTGGGGATTGGTCCTATTTGCTGCAGGCTGCATTAAGGCAGGAGCCATTTGGGTCTGTCACGTCAGTGATCCGTGGGATAATGCATGCCCAAGTAGTGGCCGTTTCTGTCTATTGTGTCACCGATCTGTGCATTAAAGGGACCCCGAGTAGGTGTTGCTACAATAAACCATCGCAGCTCTCTGGGAGCCGTCACAGTTCATTGCATCAATAATCTGTGTATTAAGGCGTCCGGGCAGGCCTGGGCACACAATGGGCCGTTATGGCTCCAGATGAGCCTGTATAAATTTAGGTCAATAACCTGAGTGTTGTCGAATCCCAAAATTGCCCTGCCTACAGCGAGCTGGGCAAGGCTGGGAAGAAAGATGTGCAGATTATGCAAACCTGGTGCTTGCAGAGGCTACTCTGACTAAAGGTTAGTGGTGGGAGAATTATTTCATCTTATTTATTACTGTTATCTAAACCTCTCTGCGCTCGCTGGCTCCCTCCTTCCCTCTCCTCTCAGTCCGTGTGAGCGATGCTGCGAGAGCAGCGAGGGAGATTCGGGGATGGAGGGATGGGAGGAGGCGGCTCTTCACAGTTGAGCCATCCCGGAGCTGCCCCGCATCCCGACAGGCTCTTTCCCACGGGACTTCATGGAAACACTCACACATTTCCATCCTGCCTGTGCCTGTGCCTGACCCCGTGGAGCTCAGCATTGTCTGGAGCATTGGTTTTGCAGGCAGATCCCCTGGGGCTCCCCAGACCCTCGATTCCTCCAAAAGCCACCCTTCCATCCTCATCGCTTCTTGATCCCAGCCCTCCTTGGTCCTCCATGCCTCAACACCTGGCTGGGCTCTTCTCCTCTCCACCATTCTCAGCATCCTGCCCCTTCCTTCATTTCTCATTTCCCCCAGACAAGGCTCTTTTGTGGGAAGGTGGAGGGGAGAGGGATGGAGGGGAGAGGAATGCCTCCAGCACAGGCTGGGGAGCCCGGTCTGCATTGTGGGTGTACGCCTGAATGGAGACGTAGCCTTGAACTCTTGAACTCTCTTTTTTTTTTTTTTTTTTTCCTGCCGAGTAAAGCTGCTGTGTGCTGAAAACAAACAGGACTCACTCCGATGGAAAGAGGTTGTATAGTGGGAACAGGTCTGGGACCACGAGAAACGGGGGTTTTCCACATTTCTATTCTGAGACTTTCCATTTGAGGTTTTGCCAGCAGTTGGACAGCAAAAGATGAATTAGCTGAGCTGTTAAAGGTATTACACGTGTTTCCCCCTTCGGAGTCTTGTTAGAACGTATTTTCTTCAGTGATAGTAATAAGTGTTACAAACAAAACAGAGTTTTCCCCTTTGAATATTCCTTTACACAGAGCATCATCTACATTGAAAAAAAAGTATGTTAAGCAACATGAATAGCTGCAGGCTATTTTATTTCATGTTGCTAAATAAGTCGATGCAGATGAGGACTTTTTATGTAAGAGTGGCTTGTAAATATAAGCACTAAGATAAGGGCAAACTAAAACTGAAGATTTCCTGAAGACAGAAGAGTATCACTGCTCCTTTTCGTTATTCCCAGTCCAGGCAGAGATCCCAGGACAGGCTCTGGGAGATCTGATGAGGTAAAAAAGCTTGAGATGTCTGTGATATAATGAGAAACACAAGGAATTTGTTCTATATGGGGGAGTTCAGTGTCCTGAAGCACGGCTGAGTCTCCTGATTTGCTGGACCATGGTACAGCTCTGGAGTGTGAGGGGCTTCTCCTCTGCTCTTCAAGTGAGCAAAGTCCTTCCTGAGTGAATGGTGGAATCTCCTGCTGGGCTCATGGTTCAGCTGGGCTGGTGTGGCCTTTCCTGGGCAGGTGTCCACTGAGGAATTGGGCTGAAGGTACCTCCCATCATACACACCCTGCAGTGGTGCTTGGTCACTGTGGGACAGGGACCAGGAGGAACATCCTTTGTGCTGCTCATCACTGGAGCTGTTTGGGTGTTCATGTAAGATTTAATTGTCTGATCCTGGCTATGGAAGAATTAGGAAATTGGGAATGAAGGGTAGAATTCCAGGCTTGGAGAAACTCCAGCTGTACATCATGTGAGTGTGTAGGTGGGTTGGGATGGAGGTGCCATCCTGTTGTGGTCACATCAAACTGATTACAGCTGGTTATATTACCTGATATTACCTGATTACAACTCAGGACACTGTACCCCTTAAGTATCCCATGGCTTTGCTTGTAAGGATGAAGTCATCTAATTGCCTTCTTTTAATTAGGAGCAATACAGAGCCAAGGAATTGCAGGAGTCTCAAATGATCTTGGTTGCAGTGTTGGTCCTTTAGCTTGGACATATAAAGGAAAGAGCTGATACCCGGGGTAGTTTGGGTAGTCTTTGTATTGCTGCACTTGCTGTTTTGAACTTTGTGTTGAGGAGGAATCCAGGAGTAATTCCTGAGTGCTGTGGAAGCATGTGTTAATTACAGCTTTTTGCACTGGTGCTGCTGTGGTGCCTCTGCCAGCCCTGAGACTGGTGAGGGATGTGGGATTGGGGCATCAGCAACACAGAGTCGTGGGGATGGGAGAAACACGAGGCTTCACATGGACACAGGGGATGGGATGTGGAGGGAGGGGGGGTATGGAGATTGGGAGGATGTGGCTCTTGGCCACATGAAGATTTTGGTATGCAGCTCGTACTCAGGAAGTTTGGCCACCCTGATTACAAACATACGTGTATTTGGAGATGTAGAGCAAGATAATCTGTCTCTTTCCTAATTTGATTTGCATTTAGATGGAGAGAGGAAAACCACCGAAGCAGGGGAGTGGCTGGCTTTGTGTGGTTTCCTCACCAGCAGAAGCTGAAAACAGTTTAAAGCTCACATTTTACAGTATTAGTAGTAACTAGAAGGAGATATTTGAGGGTAAGTGGTCATGTCCTTCCCCTTGGCACTGAGGAAGCTGGATTTGCCTTTGTTCAGCTCCGGAGGTGGATGAGGTCTCTTCTCTGTCTCCAGAGATGGGTAATGGTGCCATGGCACAATTTGCAGTTTTCCTCAGTTAATCGTTTTCAAAATTTAAAACATCAAGTGCTGTTGTCAGAGTAGAAAGAATGAAGTTTGCTGTGTTAGAGTTGGGGGTCGGGGGGAGAAGTGAATTGAACAAAACCAAACCTTGGAAGCAACAATAGCTGTGCTCCGAAGGGTTTATTTAACCAGGACTTTTTTCATAGCTATTTCATCTTATTTTCCTCTTGTCCTTGCTCTTGCTTGCTCATCTCTATACAGCATATGGAAAGGTTGAAAAGTGGCAATTACTAAATGAGAGTCGACAGAAACTGCTCTCCAGCAGCTCCAGATGGGGTTAGTGATGCTGTTCCCAAGCTCTGTGCCGGCGCTTCACTCCGCAGTGTAAAATGCCCTCTAATGGACAAGTAACTGCATAACTCATCCAACCAACCGGCAAATACTCATTTTTCTCGGGATTTCTAATCTCCTGAGCTCATTTTGGTACAGGAGCAAGTGATGGCTTGAGTAGAAAAGAGCTTTTGGTTATCCAGATGTTCAAACAGCGCAGGTTCACTTTTACTCTGCGTGCAGAGTGCAAGTGATTAACTAGTTATTTAAGGAATTCTGGTGAAATGTAGAATGAGATGTTATTTTCCCATATGGCAGGGACTGTAAGATCATTTGTGTATCATTTCCTCTTGTTTTATTTGAGAAGTTAAGGGTAGTTTTCCAGCCAGCGTTGTGCTATAGCAATATCGGCGTGCACGGTATCAGATACTTAGAAAAACAAGATAAGAGAGGCAGAAGGAGGCCTGTGATTAATTAGCAAATGAATTAGGCACTCTCAAAGCTAAGTGGATGATTTGGGTTCAGCTCCTGGTTATTGTTTTGCCCACCACCAGCCCCTGAAGGCTGTCGGTGCAGGGCAGGCAGAGCATTGACCTGCTTCACTTCTGATGCCAGAAAGAGAGATGACAGTTATTTTCTTTAAAGCAATTTTCTTGTTGCCTGTTTGTGTTGTTGGTTTGTATTTTAGCTTTAGGAATGGAAGAAATGCCAGTTCTGGTATTTACTAGTTCAACTTGAAAGCTCACAGAGGAGCTGTGGAGGGTTGTTATTACCTGACAAGGGAGCATGTCTGGGTCTTATTTTCTCAAAGTCAAGAAGAATCGTTAATGCTGGAAATTAAAATTGATAAAGAGGTTGAAAATAAAGGAGATACCTCACTCCCCTTCTTTTGGTGCCATGGCTATTCTGACAACTTGAATACTGTCATTTCACTGGGTCTTCATAGCATCTTTCTGGCTGCTTACAACCCAATCTGGAGAGCAATTTGTAACCTGAAATACGATTCTTAAAGAAACTTTTTAAAAAAATCCAGTTCTAAACAAAAACTCTCTCATGCTTTATGCAGCATTAAGATGGAGAGGAAGAAAGATGCTAGAAACCGATATGGGATTTTTTTCCCTTTGAAGGGCACCTGTGTGTAATTGTGATTCTTCTTTTCCGGAGTCAACAAGAAGCTTTGATGGAGGAGAACTGAGAGGGATCCTCACCGTGACTTTCAAGGGCTGTGAGGAATGCAGGATGATCAGTCTCTCTGTGCTTTCTTTGAAGACTCATTATTTTAGCACAGTCTGTATCTCATTGCATAATGTTTTAAGATGTGGTCTGCATCATTATGTGCCGTGTTTAATTTAGCAGCAGATGTGCAGGCTCATATGCCATTATGGTACATTTTGTTCACTCATATAATAGCAAGTTCCTCAAAATTGTAGCCAGTTCTTCAGCACCAGACTCGTACAGGGTGTTATTCTCCTTAGGAGCAGAGGAGCTCTTTATGTGCCACCAGCAGGTGCTCACATGGGAGTGTTGGCTCTCCATGGACACGTTTAACCTGCTGCCCCACTGCTCTCTCTGCACCAGGGGATGCACCTTCCCCAGCAGTTTTTGGGGAAAGGCACCAGGCAGGCAGTGAAGGGGCAGGATTTTGGTTTTTGGAGTTCTGGGCTGAAAAAGAAGTGAGTCACCCAGACAAGTAACACTTACTGCTGCCCACAGCATCATCCCATGGAGAAGCCTTAATGCAGAACATGACTGGACACTCCGTGGCAGCAAAATCATAGTAATAACTAGTAAAAGCATTAAAGCTGATTAATAATGGTTCTGTAGCAAGAGTCCTGCCCTCACCATTCTGAGGGTGCTGAGGATCCAGGGGGGAAACCAGGCTGCTGGGAGACTGCTGTGGTTTCATCTCAGCTGACAGCTCAGTCCCATGCTCATTCCCTCCCTGCCATGGGATGGGAGAGAGAATGAGAAGGTAAAGAGTGAGAACACTCATGGGTCAAGATACAGGTGATTTCATAGATAAAGCAATAGCTCTGTATGCAAGCAAAGCAAAACAGGGAATTCATTCCCCACTTCTTGGGGAGGTAGACAGGAGTTCAGCCATCCATATGGTCTGGGCTATCCCTGGGATCCATTGGGTCAGCTGTCCTGGCTGTGTCCCTTCCCAGCTCCTTGTGCCCTCCAGCCTCCTTGCTGGTGGAGCAGTAAGAGAAGCAGAGAAGGTGTTGAGTCCATGTAAGCACTGCTCAGCAGTAACAAAACCATCCCTGGGTTATCAACCCTGTTTCCAGCACAAATTCAAACCACTGCCCCACACCAGCTACTGTGAAGAAAATTAACTCTACCCCAGCCAAAGCCAGCACAGTGCCTGGTGCCAAGGTATGTTTTACCAGAAATTGGGAAAACCATGTTTTTTCCCATCTTATTTCCCATGCAATGGATGAGCATGTTTAATGGAGAAGGAGAAGTCTGAACCTTGACCATACAGAAACTGTGATTCCTTTTCTCAAGTGTGGAGGTTTACGTCACTCAGGCATTATTAAAAAAAAGAAAAAAAATCCCCAAATCCAGATTTTATTTTGGGGTAATGAAAATCTATGTCTGTTTTCACTATCTGTATAAATATTTAATCCATTTTTGGTGCATGCTGGGCTATTTGGCTTAATGGTATCTTGACACTGTGAGGCCACGATGTTGTTTCATTGTGCTTTAAAAGAAGACATCCCCAAAAAAGGCATCTCCAGAAGGATTGTGTTGTCTGTCCCTTCCCTTCCATGTGTTTCCCTCCTCCCCTACAGTGGTGTCAAGGCTTTAGAGAGCACCACACTTAGGGATGTGCAGGGAGGAAGGATGACAGAGTGTTCCCAGAGTGTTCCTCCCGCATTGTGCCGTCTCCTTTGTCCGCTCCCCTCCCCTGTCATTATCTCTGTGTGTCTCCTGCTTTCTTTTCTCTGCCTTGCCTTTCTTACGCCCAACTCTGCTTCCCCAGCCCCTCCTGCTCTCCCCATCCCCAGGATGTCTGAGCAGTGGGAATGGCCAGGCAGCTCTGGGGATGCTGACGCAGGGCTGGACCAGTTCACGGCTCTCAGGGCTGTTCTTGCGTTGAAATCTCAATTCATGTGTGATCAAGCTCTGAACACTGGACCTTAACACAAAGGAGGCTGCAGGGAGAGCTGCCTGTGCCATCAGCAGATACTGATTTCAGCAATTCTGCTTGGGCATCCTGTTCTGCTTCCAGCTGAGAGGACTGATGTCTCACAGTAACCATGAGTACAAAACCTTCTCCAGAAACCGCTCCTTTCCCAAGAGCCTAAGCCTGGGATGTGTCTGCCAGTACCATCAAAACATTTGGACTGGTTTTGTTGAAGTCAGGAGTTGTACATGTGAAAACCCAGAGTAGATGTGAGGAGGGGTGGCAATTTTACTTTGCTGTTTGGAAATGGGAGCTTTTTGCAGTTGGTGGAGCTGGGAGTTTTCTGTGCTAGTGAATCTCCATTTGGTGGATGCCATTTTTCATGGAGTGTCGAAAATGTAGATGGAAATTGCAAGGAACTGATTTCTGACTCCACTAAGAGCCTGTTAGAGTGTGCATGCTTTTGATTTACAGAATCATAGGGTGGTTTGGGTTGGAAGTGATCTTAAAGACCATCTTTTTCCACCCTCTGCCATGGGCAGGGACACTGTCCAGTATCCAAGTTCCTCCAAGCCCTGTCCAGCCTGGCCTGATGTTTGTGCTGGTGTGGTGCCTATGTATGCCATGGAAAGCTGATAAATGCAGCAGTGCAAGTTGAGAGAAAGCTCAGAAGACAACACATTCTTTGCTAAATCACCTTCCTCTTATTTTTGTCCAATGGTGCATCTTACTTTGGAAAATCACCTTTTATTTCTTTTCATTTTCCATCAAAAGCAGGAAAATCAGCCCTACTCCAGCTTTCTCTGCTCTCATTTTCTGGCTCATGGACTGTGGTATTTAACAGGCAGTATTCACAAGCTCTTTAATTGTGTTACGTCAGGATTGGGTTTTTTCCTAAAAAAACCTAAGTACATTCCTTCTTTAAATAAATAAATGACTGCTGGGCTATCATCGTGTCCGAGGGTTTTCAGGAAAATTTACATTTTGAAAGACACTGTTGGAGGCTAACAGGGCCATGCAATTACTGTATGTAAATCACTTCACTTGTTCCCTAATCTTGCTGAAGATGAAGAACAATTTTTGTGCGCGCGCCTCTCCCTCTCAAATTTCCTTAGACAATGAGTTTTTCTTGTCCTTTAATTGCTGACCGCGGTTTTTGTTCTGCCTAGCCTGATTGTATTTATTTTATTGTGGGGGACATTTCAGCCTTGTGATTGTTTTGAGATTGGGCTGGCTGTGGAAATCATTGAGGACAGATTGAAGTTGGGTGTGCAACTAATTTCATCTTCCATCCCGCAAATGGAAGAACTGCTTTTCTTAATTACAGCCTCGTGTGAAGGCGGGGGAAGATCCGCTTGTTCCTGTGCCCCACACATCTGCTTTTCTCCATTTATCCATCCCTGCCAAACCCTGCTCAGCAGCTCCTGCCACATTTTTAATAAAGTCTTCCAAGTTGGGCTTTTATTGCTGGTTGATGTCATGGACACCTGTCAGACCAAGATGGAGCAGTTAACATCATTAGGAAGGAGTTCATTCATGGGCGTTGCATTAAGCTGTGTGGGACTCTGATAATATGAGCAGTCATTCCTCTGATTATTATTAGTTTCTTTTGTAGGAAGTTTTCCTCCAGGGAGTGATGCAGGGAATTGAGATGGCAGGGGGGAAAAAAAACCAACTGTAATGGATGCATTCGTCTGTCAGAAAATGCTCTCTGTCAAAATTAAATACACTTTGCATATCAATTTGGGGAAATAAAGGGGAAAAGAGTTGCAACCCCAACATAATGCACCGTTTGAGTCTGTTCAGAACAAAATGATAACTTTTTTCCTAGTGGCACGACCTGGTATTTCTTTCTGGAACTGGAGTGGGATGTAATAGAGGCAAAAATTCGTGGGTGTACTTGTAAATATTGGTCATGGAAATGCCATTAGCTGCTCAGGCTTTAGCTGCACTAACAGCTTAATTTTTGTTGTGTGAGATATTTTGACTGTACCGAGCCTCAGCCTCTGGAACGGGAGTTTTCCGCTTCTTTCAGAGCGTTGCATTAATTTTTAATATGAGTGGGAATCGTGCTCTTTAGCATCCCTATGTTTAAAAAAAATCAATTAATTATTGCTATAAATCTCAGCGATTATGCTGCAGTTGTGCTGCTGGGAAATTGGCCATTAACTACCAGGAAATCACCCATCTCCCCTTAGTCGGAATTCAGTTGTACCAACACAAGGCTTCTCCTTTTATAAATTAACTATCAATGTGATGCATAATTGATAACCATCTATAACAATAACAATCATCTCCATGAAATTGTCATCTCGGTGTGCAGTGGCTTTGTTAGAGCCTTTACCCCTCGTGTGCTCAGCCTGTTGCATTGGTTAAATGTGTTTTTTGGCACGTTTTTGGGAAAACCCTGTGCTTTTGCAGAGGAGTAGAATGCAAAGTAGAACTTCTGGACATCAGCCTGGATTTTCCTGGTGTGGTGTCTTCTCTTGTGTCCTGTGTTTTGTGAACCTGGAGGGTTTTTAGTTTGTCATGAAAATTTTGTTTGCAGGTACTGCAGTGTGAAAATTCACCTTTCAGGGAGGAGCTGTTTGTTTGAACAAGTGGCACAAATTTTGGGGTTCCTGTTGGTTTTTCAGAGTGTATTTAATTTTTTTAATCCTTCCCAGTAGGCACAGAGGTTGAGGCTTTGCATCATGACACAGATGGTCACTCAGGAGAGGATTTCTTGCTCTTCTTGTGCTCATGGCTGCATTTCTCTTCCCCTCCTCTCCTTGCAGGGCCTGAAAACACGGTAGTGTTTTGCTTTGCTTGTAGAAATTACAGGTTTGCACTAATTCTGCTCTTTTGGTGCCTTTCAGTGGATGGTGGGTAGGCAAAGGCCTCTTTCTTGAGCAGGATCCCTCCCTGGGAAGGTTTGTAGCTTTTATCAGGGTCATTTGTCTTCACTTTAAAATATAGAAGAGGATATTGAGTCAATGGGTAGCATAAAATATTAATGCTGTAGTGCTGAACTGTTTGAACTCGCTTGTCAGCATGGGGTGTCTTCTTCCGTGTCTTTACTCACGAATTCTCTTGTGGAACTTGCTTTGAAAAACTCATACTTGGGTTTTACAGCAAGAATTCATTACCTGGGTTTTACATGAGAAGTTCAAACCTGGCTTTTGCAAACAGGTGGAAGTGCCACAGCATCACGTTCAGGGGCCGCAGCCTGAGCTCAGGTTGGAGCATTCCAGGGATTAAATAAACCTTTGGCTCTTTGTGGGAGCAAAAAGTGTCGGTCAGACCTGAGAGTATCCATTAAGGTGCCACCAAAATACAGAAAACTTCCAGCTGTTGTCTCTTGGGAGAGCATTTCTTGTAAATCAGCCACACATGTGGCTTTATGGGTCACTTTATCTCACTGGCATTTAAAAGTGTGTTTTCTAGGAATGGCAGCTCTGGCACCCAAAGTTTAATGTTGGTCCTTCAAGTGTGAGGGCAAGGACAGGCCACAGTGACAGCTGGAATATATGTCAGGGTCTTGGTTCAAATTCAAGATCCATTGATGACTTTTACAGGGCAGCACTTAAATAAGACATCAAAGTGGTTTGTGTGTGAAAGTACTGGCAGAGCAAAAGCTACTTTCCCTTTTTTATGTACTAAGAATCTTTCAATGTCTGCGAGCCTACAAAATAACTTAATGGTTTTTATCTGCTAGGAAGAGATTTTTAAGACAGAAATAAAACTGGGAAGGCCATGCAGTGCTCCGGCAGTTCTTGTGTGCAAGGCTGGTTTTAATGATTGCAGGGAATTTAAAGAAGTTTTAAGTTTGATTTGCAGTGTCAAATGTGTGACCAGAGGGACACTGGGGCTGGAAGCACCAAACTCCCAGCTGACCTTTCAGAACCTGCTCTGCTGTTGCTCACAGACAGATCTCACTGGTGTGCTGGAAGTCACAGACTGGTTTGGGTGGGAAGGGACCTTAAAGCTCATCTCATTCCTGCAGGAACACCCTGCACTAGACCAGGTTGTGAGCCTTGTCCACCCTGGCCTTGAACACCTGAGGGATGGGGAGCCCATGAGTGCTGATGGATGAATCCTTTCCTTTCTCTGCAGGACCCACAGTGGCGGTATGCACACCCATTCCTGTGAGTTTTCCTAAGTTCCTGGGGGACTGCTCTGCCTTTTGAATCAGAAAGTTGCAAAATAACTGTCAAGAATGGCACTTGTGGATAAACACAAAGTCAAGCGGCAGCGACTGGACAGAATTTGTGAAGGTAAGAGTCTGCTCTTGTTTTTCTGCAGAAGCTGACAGATGATTAGGGTAGAATGTTTAATTTTTCCTTGGTTTTTTTCAGCACTTAGACATAGAGAGATCCCAGTGCAGGATGAGATCTCATCTTCTCTGTAGGCTCAAAATACAGACATACTGTCTGGTTACTTACTTGGAAGTTGTGTGTAGTCCTGTGAGCAGGATTTTTGTTTAATTGCCAGGTCTTCTCCTTTTATCCTGATTTCTACGGAAATGATCTGGTCAGTCCTAATTTGAAACATGGCTTAAATTTCTACTGTCTTTTTTTGCTCTGCTAAAAGTGCCTTCTGTCTGGAGGAAAAGCTGGAACACAGGGATTGCTGCCATAACTCTTCCTTCCCTTCCCACCCCAGGTGGTGCCAGTTCCAGTGTCCAGGACAAGTGTCACTGTAATATTGACTATCATCCTACAAGAAATTAGGTGGAGAATTTGAGTTGTTTCAAATGTTTTGGATCTGTTGGAACAGGTTTTCTTTTGTTGGTGTGTGGTCATCAAGCAGATTTACTGTAATTCTTTATTGATGGTGAGTTACAGTGTCACAGCACAGGTGACTTTTGCCTTCGACATTATTTTCCAGCAGAAGTTTTTAGGAAGCATTTTCTGTTGCAGCTCATGTAGTGTAAGTTACTTATGACAGAAATGATGGCAAACAAGCTCTGACTTTTTGGTGTTCACTCTGATAATTCTCCAACGCTCCTGCAAGTTTTGCCATCAGCAACAAAAGCAGAGCAAAGTGTTATTTTAGGAAGGGTATCTTCTGTCTCTTCACGACTTCCAGTGTTCATCTGCTCTTGAGGAGATGGATAGTGGCCTGCAGGGTAACAATTTGCAGGATTACTTGAATGCCAACGAGGTGAAATAGGATTTGCTGGTGGATGAAAGCACAGAGCTCACAGGGGAGTTGTGCTCTGTCTGCTCAAGCAAAATGTGTGGGGCTCTGTGGAGTTTCCAGTGAGAGTAAAACGCTGATCAGCAGGACAAGGGTGGGGTTTGCCTTGATTTTTCTGTGTTTTATATTGCTTGCTCTCCACTGCTGCTGCTTTAAACGTGTCATAAATTACTTACCTCTGTTAATTTTGGAGAGGGGGAGGCAAAGCAGAGGAGATGAGTTACAGGGGAGGATCCAGGGGATGCTGCCGTGTGGAGCTGCGTGTTTCTCCTCCTGAATGTCACAAACGCTCAGGTGTAGCACACCACCATCTCATCTTCAAAACTTACTTTGAACTTGACTTAAAAGAGTTCTATCAGCTGAGTCTGGATTTTCAAAAGCTGCCTTCCTGGTTTGATGTTTACCATCAGATCTAGTTGCTGAGTGTACAAGAAATTCAAAAGGATCATACGACAGACCTGCTAACGGAGCTTTAGATGTGATTGAAGTTTAGATTATTTTTCTCTGATATATGAGATTTTTTTTTCCTTCTTTCTTGGTGAAATGATATTCCTTTCTAATCTGTAAATGTGCAGAAGACAGAACTTTTCAAGGTGTACTTCGTTTTTTGCCACTGGGTTTGTAATGTGATGGAAATGTTGGGAGTCACCATTGCAAGACACGGTTGTGTTATATTTGGAAGCAACAGATAAGGGCTGACTGTGAGCAGTGTTGTAAAAATTGCCTCGAAAAATGCCAAAAGATTAGGATTTGCCAAGACAGCTGAATACTGTGCTGGCTTCTCTGATGGCTATTTTTATTATAGGCTCCTAATCTTGGATTATGGCATAGAAAAGCATTGAAGGGGGGCCATTCCAGCTGCTGTGAAAACGCACTTTGAAAAAAAAATGACCATTTCTCTTGTTTTTTTCTTGAAAGGATATGGAATGATTGATGATGAGAAATTAGGGAACTACTTTAGCAGACTGAGGAAGGGAATCTTTGGTAATAAAGTTGTGAGAAGAGTCTCCACTGGTCCATCAAGCTTAAGGGAACATGGTCCAAAAAAAGTTGCTTTTAATGATTTCCTGTTCTGTGGAAACACTTAAGGAGCTTTTCCCTTTAAAAAGTGAATGGGATACAAAGCTGATGAAAGGCTAAATGTCTGGTAGTGTACACAGGTGGATTTCTGAGCTCTTCCTGAAGTTGCATGTACTGTTTTGCTATTCCAAATACAAGCCCTTGCAGAGTTTGCTGGGAATGGACTTTACTCCCTACAGCAGGATGGTGGCAGGTCTGGAGGTGAAATACCCTCGGGTTACATGTTGTAATCACTCCCCAGACTGCCAGAGGGGCTCTTCTTCACAGGGGCTTGCTAAAACCAGACACACACCGAGGGAAATGGCTTACAAACTGCTGCAGCATTAAAAGAGTGTATTAAGAAGTTGCAGTGTTTGTGTTACTCTGTTAAACGTCCCCGTGGCAAGGAACAATAATCTAAGCCATACAAGGAGGTTGGTATGGTTTAAAAAGCTGCTTCACAGCCTTTACAGGGCAGGTTTATGAGTCTTGCAGGGACAGGAGCTGTGCAGTCTCATTGCATTGCTTATCTTGACCAGTTCCTCTGAGGGGGGGGTTGATATGTGGTTATGACAGCGTTGTATTGGCAGCATTGCTTTTTTCTCTGAACAGGGTGTTTTGGAGAGGTGAGCTTTTTGACCAGGTCACAAATTTTGATCTGTAGAGGACAGGGGTAGGATAAAGGTCCAACCTTGAGGGGATAAAGGAATTTTAGGGCAACAGCCTGCAGCAAAGACATTTGGAGTAGTGTGTTAGCAATTAAGAGGATGCCCTCTGAATGAAGAGAAGTTGGAGTGTACTCACAGTGGTCTTGGCTTACCCATTTCTTTCTCTTCTGGTTGTCCCAGAGATTTTGGGTGCTTATGCTGTAATTGGATCCATGTGGGTGGAAAGATGGACCCAGTGAATGGCTGGGGCTTTTGCAAGTAATATATGGAGGGTGGTTTACATAAGCCCTGTTTGTGGAATTGTGTCTTATTCCATAGTGGGTCAAAATATGCTTTGGAGGTGGAGCTTTTGGTGCTGTGTGGAGTCAGACGTGTCCAGCCACCCCTTGTTTGGATCCTGTTCCCATTAATTCGTAATTTTGCCACATTTAAAATTTGTTTGAGCTGAAATTTTCCATTCCATGATGAGTTTTTTACCTCGGGGTGAATGAAAAAAAGAAAAGAATTCCAGCAAAAATTGTGGAGCTGTGTCTGAGTGGGAGATGGAGAGGGAGGGATGTTGGCTTTGCTGTGTGTGAAACAAAGCTGAGCCACAGTCCTGCAGCCATTCAGTGTGGAGCTGCCAGACAGACCCTCCTGCTCTGCCTGGGATGAAACAGGGCTGAATTTTGCAGCCAAGTTGCTGTGTGTGAGGAGTGTTCCCAAATTTGGTGCAATTTCACAGCCCTTGAAAGAAATGGCAGCAAAGCCCTTCAGGGGACAAGCTCACCTGCCTTTGATTTAGGAAACAACAACAACAGAGAGATCAGAGGTAATTTTTTTCTGTGTTACCTGTGGCAGAACAAAGAAGAAACAAGAAACCCCACACTTAGGAGTCCGTGGCACTCCTGGTACATCCATCACTCCTGTGGGACACCAGTGCTCTCACAAGGCGTTCCTGTGCAAGGAAGGAACTTGAAGCATCACTTCTGATGAAGCATCACTGCTCAGCTGATCTTTACCCTGTGCTTCAGCCAATGTGGTTAAACAATACAGAACTAGACAGGGAGTGAGGAGCAGCCCATCCCCAGCTGCTGGCTCTGTCTTTAGGAACAGTCAGAGGAGAAGGTGCTATGGCAGGGAGACACCTCCTCATGAAATGTCTTAACAGGGACAAGGCAGTAGTGGGGCACACCCAGGATGCCAGTGTGTTATCTGTGTGTGAAACACGGGTTTCCCAACACACTGAATTCCTCTCTGATGACCGCAAGTGCTCTGTGCCACTGCTGTCTTCAACACCAGTGTCATGGATTTTTAGTGCCTGGCTTTATAGGTTATAGTTTGCACTGACGTTTATGAGTCAGTTAAGCTTTCAACACATGCCCCAAAAGTGCCAGCCTTGAGATGAGCAAGAAGCAAAGTGAAAAAAATAATTGCACAAGGCCAAGCAAGCCCAGACGTTTTCTGACAGTTTTTGCTCCAGGATTTGCTGTTATTCAGTGTGGAATTGTGTCCTTAGAGTCAGTTTGTGCCACCAAAGTTGTCTGTACTTTGCAAAATAGAACTGTTTGCAGAGGCAAACAAGCCATTGGTACTCTTTGTTTTCTTTCAGGCCCTTTGATATGTCTAATGGCCAATAAATGCCAGCACAGCCACAAAATGCTTTTCAGAGCTTAATGCACGGGCTTTTCAACTTAATTGCTGGTTCTTAGGGGGCACCCTGGTGCCCTCTTTGGATGGGGCTTCTGGGGTGCTGCCTATAATTTGTATTTCTGGTAGGAATTCCTTATGTCAGGAAGACTTTCATCACTGAAAGGGCTGTTAAACAGTTGGAAGGGGCTGCCCAGGGAGGTTTGGAGTGCCCATCCCTGGAAGTGTCCAGGGAAGGACTGGATGTGGCATCAGGGACAAGGTGGGGATGGGGCACAGGGGGGGATTCGATGGTCTTGGAGGTCTTTTCCAATTTCAATGATTCTGTGAAATAGGGGGAGGAATTTGGGGTAGGAACAAATGGTTTCAACATCCACAAAGTTGTCTCTGCCATGGCTGCATGAGGCTGGTTGGGTCATTTCAAAGGTGGACAGAAATCTTGTGTTCCACATTTGCTCCTGTGATGGAAGGCAATGCAAACCATGCCCAATAATATTTGAATAAATATACTCTGCAATGGTAGGTAAATAACTCTGGTAAATACAAACCTGGATCTATGGCAGAGGTGCTTTTTACCTGGTGTTTTTTTCAGTTTCTCCTCCATAGAAGTGGAATTAATAATCACACAGTCAATTACTGCTTGTGGTGCACCTCCTTATAATTAAAAAACACCCAAACCACCCCTCAGTAAAGGTGCCCCTGAAGATTTGTAGTGGTTCTGGCTTTTCAGCAGTATTTGAACACTCTGTCCTTGGGGTCTGGCCACTAATAGCTGACTGTGTGATAGGGTCTCATTTAATAACCACAGTCCATTGGTGCTAAAAAACAGAGGAGCCTGAGTTCTGGAAGCAGATGGGAGAATGGACTTTACATCTACAACTCTGGAAAGTGGCTGCCTCCAGTTCTTCCTCCTCTGTATAAACATCACAGTAGCCAAAACGAGTGCATTTGATATTTGGGTGGAGGAATTTGGTTCTATTCTTGCAAATTTGCACACCAAGTAGCATCTGATAATAGTTATTTTTACTGCTTAGAAATAGACTCTTATTATCTCAGGACATCCTTATCACCACTAGACACTTGATGAGAAACAATGAGTTAAAGATGATATCAAGCACAGAAGAAACTGCTTGTCCTGAGTAAAAGTGACTGACTTAGAATAAATTTAGACTTTTTTTATCTAGTAGATTTGAGTTTCTTTGTTCCATGAATATAAAACACAGTACAAGGATTTCCCCCCCACAATAAAGCTTTTTTTTTTTTTTTAATAAGTTTCCACCTCAAAGCACATAAACTATCAGGCTTTTAAGGAAGGGTTGCTTAACACATTTTGCCTGGAGAAAAGGCAGTGTTGACTTGTCAGATCCTCTGTCATTGCACCCTGTGCTGATTTATGGAAACTGAAGATCTGTCTGGCTGCTCCTGATGTTTTTTTGCTTTTCTGAGAGTCCAAATGAAGTTCCTTGACCCTTGTGGAGGTTTCAAAAATCACTTCAAATTCATACAAAAGCTGGACTTCCACCTCTTTTTACCAGTGAAAAGCAGTGCTCTTAATTTGCTAATAGAGGCATGGCAGGTTTGGGGATTACTTGTCATTAATATGTTTTATTAACATTTTAAGGGTTTTTTAAAAAAAAATGTGGACAGAATCTTACGGCTGAAGAAAGTATAAGCAACCTCAGTATTTTTACAGATATTATTCAAGCTTATTGACCTTATTCCATGATTTTCAACCATTTTGCTGTGCTGAATCCAAAGCTCCCTCTGTTTGTAAATGGGCATTTTCTGCTTTGTGACTCAGGTACTTTGTGGCTCTTGCCTTTAGATGTGCTGTTCTCCTTCCAGCAGGGATGTGTGGGCTGCTCCAGTCTCTCAGCCCCTTGTAGATGTTGTTCCTGTACATCCACTCCTAGGCAGCCAATCTCCTGTGACATTCCACAGGGGAATGTGCATGACAAGATGTAGGACTTGAGCCAGCCTGACAAAATCCCCCAGGCATCCAGGAAAGAGTAAGACACATTCAGATAAGGTTACAGGCAAAAATTCCATTAATTTGGTGTGCAGCTTTTTTGTAATGGATACATGGCTGAAGCCATTGCAAGAAGGGAGAGCTCCCCTTCCCCTGGATTTGAGTGCTGTATGCACCAAAATAGGAAAAAAATACTTCTGTTGCCTTCTCCTTGTGTTTAAACCCACATTTCTGGTGATTTAATACATGTCTAACTTTTAATTCTGCCTTGTATTTTTCCATTTCCCTCAGTCCCCAGACAAGATTCCGTGTAACACTCTTTATAACTTCGTGTCATTAATTAAGAAACAATTACAGCTGATGACTCCAATACCGTGAACTTAATTTCCATCCTTACCACATTTCCCATTTAAATTAACTGGTTTAGGGATTAACATGTTGTCATCATATCTGGGTTGGTTGGTTGGTTTTTTTTTTCCTCCTTACTCTAAATCCTCCCCTGCATTTAAAGATTACTCAGAAAAGTGATAATATCCCCAGAATATGCAAGGAGAAGGCTTGTGAAAGGGGTTGTTGGAGTGGCCTGGGGGCAGCCCTGTGTCTGTTCCAGGCTCTGGAGTGTGGGAGCTCTGCAGGAGCTGCCTCCAGCATCCAGGGGGTGGAAGTTGGCTGCTTCCAAATATGTGATGAGAAACGACCAGTCCTTGGGGACAGATGAGAACAGGATGGATTTTCCTTCAGAATACAAGAGAAACACTCTGATTTAACTCCTGAGTTACACTCTTTCGGGGACTACTGGTGTTTGGATCTGGGGTGGACTTTCAGATTTTTTACTGAATTTTTTTTCAGATTTTTTTCAGATTTTTTTACTTAATGTTTAGTAGTAAATATTTTGACAGGAGTGGGACATCTGGCTGTACTAAAATAAAGCTGCAGGGAAACACATTACACAACTTTTCTTTTATACTTTTTGCTCTCCACAAACAGATGTAATGGATGGAAGTGCCAAAACAGTGAAGGTTTTCATTACAGCTTTTCTATCTGAAAGCTCTCTTCAAAGAGCAAGTTTTGAGTTGGCTTTGCATTTCTTAAAATTGAAGGACATTGATCATTTCTTAGTGACACTTTTATGTAGCCTGTTAGCTTAACACTATTAATTTTTTTCTTTTTTTTTTTTTGACCGTCTCTTTAATTTTTATTTAAAACAAAACACTCACTGCTGCCATCTAGCACCTCAAAACTTTAGTAATAAAGAGCTTCATTTCACAAAATAGCCTGTAGTTATTGACTTGCTTTTTTTTCTTTTGGGAGAAAACAGTGTTGCTGCTGCTGAGAACAGATATTTAATTGAATCAGGATCATCCTCTTTGGGGAGCATCCCCCTTAACCATCCCCACAGATGGTGAGAGACCAAAGTAAGACATACCTCACACTGGATGATCTGATCATTGAAATACAACAGTACAAAAGACCAGTTTTTTTAAAAAGCAAAACATATTATTTTATTTTTTTTTAGCTAAAATAATATTTCCTCCTGTTTGGTTTGGTTTTATCTGCATTGGCTCTGCAAGGGAAGTACATATTTCAAGCCCTGGCATCATTAGGGGAAGTAAGGCAGGAGACACCCTGAACCTCAGCCTGTTTATCTCCTCAGGCCCATGTTACAGCCTAGTAATTAATTATTTTTTTATGCAGAGCTCAGGCATGCATGGCAGAGTTCAGAATTACAATATATATTCGTTTAACAGTGGATTTCTCTGCTGCTTTCTGGGACAGATATAATTCCCATGCTTTTCATTACACATGCTGTTTAAATCTTGATCCTGAATTCTTATTAAAAATGATGAGATTTGACCTCAAAGTCTAATACCCAGTTTTGGAGACAAGGTGCTTGATGTGATTTCTGAAGGATTATTTTTAAGAGCATTCGTAGATTAGATCTTTGTGGAGGTTTGAGGGATGTGCCCAGTGAACCCTGTCTGCTGCTTTCTGCCTGCAGTTCAGCATCCAGATTGATTTTTGGGTTGTAGTCCTTGCAGTGTGTAGCTGTGAGGTGTAGGGGGGATACATCTGATGTTTTTATTATCCCTTTGTTGATGCAAGAATGTGACAATGCTATTTCTGCCAACTTCTGTTGGAGTCTCCCCATACTTAAAGGCAAAATTGTTTCTGATTGAAGTTACAAGAGCTTGAAGTGGAGTAACTCCAAGTGGAGCTGGGCTGGGCTTCTCTTTTTTGGCTGCAGGTGTTTTTTAGATGATTGCTGGCTTCCTGCATTTCTTACCTGCAGTTTGATTTCATCCTGGATGGCAAATCATCAGATGGTTGGGGTTGGAAGGGGCCTTAAAGATCATCTACTTCCACTCGCTGCTGGGCAGGGACACCTTCCAGCAGACCAGGCTTTTCCAACCTGGCCTTGAATATTCCAGGGATGGGGCAGCCACAGCTTCTCTGGGCTTTGTGGGGGAAGTGGGATAACATGAAATAAGTTGCCACGTGCTCATTGGGGTGCCACTTGTGCCTCTGTTCTGAAATAAAGAGACGGTAATTTATGGAACCATAGAAAATCCTGAGTTGGAAGGGACCACCTGAGAGATCATTGAGTCCAACTCCTGACCCTGCACCCCAGCAATCCCACCATGTCCCTGAGGGTGTTTGCCCAAATGCTCCTTGAGCAATGTCAGAGTCATGACCACTGCCTGGGGACCCCGTTCCAGTGCCCAACCACCCTCTGGTTGAAGAAAACCTCCCCTGACACAGCTCCAGCCATTTCCTCAGGTCGTGGGGGAAATTGTGGTTGGGCACCCTTCAATGGAAGGTGGATAAAATAGCTTCAGACAGAGAATTGTTGGAGTGTGCAGGGATGTGAGATGTGGGCCAGCTGGGTGTGTGGATGGGAAGGAGAACATCTCCTCTGCCAAAGCTCTTCCCAGCAGAGAGAGGCACAAAAATGCAGTGGAGAGGCAAGTGGTCAGGTCCACAGCTTCCCATCCTCTCTCATCACATTGGCTTGTGGGATTTGGGGAGATTTTTGGGAAATGACTCAGAAGCTCCCTGCCATACCATGTCATCAGTTTGGAGAGGAAACCTCTGCACACTTTGTCTTGGGAGGCAGAATCCATTGCTCTGCCTCTGCATTTGTTCAGGTACCATCCTGACCTTTTATTTTCCATGGATCCATTTGTGTGCAACCATTGGGAATGGTGACTGCTCCCAGTTTGTGTGGGACGTTGGAAGGCAGCTGGCGCATTCCTGGAGCCCGTCACGCCAATGGCTGTGGCACATTTCTGTCCCAGCGCCGGGGCTTGGCTTTCAAACAGACACAAGCTTTTGGTTTTTTTGCTTTAAAGTCATCGAAATGCAGAGTTTCATGAGGCAGTGATTGTTTAATAACTGGCTGATCTTAAGAGTGTTTTGTTGTAAGGCACCGAGTTGGTATTTGGGAGCGTTTTGTTGAAGTTACAAAGCATCTTTGCTTTTGGTTTGGAAATTGGTAAAAGCATGTGGCATGGCTTCAAGCCCTGAGTGCTTTCAGATGCTGTGCTGCTCCTTTGATTATTGAAAATTATTCCAGCACAATCCTGCTAATTTTCTCTTTGTGGTCCCCTAATTTCAGGAGACTGTTAAAAAGTCCATCTAGGCAGAGTGCTTATTGCCACTGTGAGGGACATTTTTGCAGAGCCAAATTTTAGCAAGTGCAGTAATTTCCAAGGATTTGGAACATTTTCTTCCTGCTTTTT
>VYZS01098637.1:8647-19914 GCA_013400695.1 Neodrepanis coruscans
ATATTACTTTAGCTCAAAGCATGCAGTATAATGTTTTCTTCCAAAAAAATCAAGCTTGTGGGGTGATTTTTTTCCCCTTCCACATTTGTAGAAAGCAAATCTTGACCAATTTTGTGTTACCTTTTTGAAAAGATTCAGTGGAGTTTTGAAATATTTACTCTTAAAAATATGCTGGACCATGCCAAAGTCTCTTATGATCTTTAGCCATATGAATTTTCTTATTAATAGCAAAATTGTTTTCAATATTAGCATCTTTCTTTTTTTCACAAGAGAAATATGCTTATACCTTACTGTATAATCCTTCAGAATTATATTAATTTTATTTCAGGATCATACACTAGCTACTCTCTTCCGAAGCAGAAAAATAAAAGGAACTTCAACATCAGTATTCAGAGTGTTTCCAGCATGCTAATGTCCTGAATGTTGAAGGGAAAGACCTGAGCTGAAGATAGCTATCCCAGTCCTCAACACAGATGAGACACAATTTTGAGGGGGACACCACAGCTGCCATATCTAACTCTGCACTTTGCAGTCTCTCCCCATCCTCATATCTGACTTGTCTGATAGGGCCAGGACCAGCTATTATGCATGTTTATTCAGTGCCTAACTGCACAGTGGAGCCCCATGCCTGATTGGCCCATAGGCACTGTTGTAATTAACATGATTAATAATATACTTTCTGCAGAGAAAGGTTTCTCCAAGGTTTTAAGCCTCGGACTACTGTTTCAGGTTTAAATGTACCTTTAGACTCATTGGCTTAAAAACTAATTGTTCTGTGTTCAGTAGAACTAACAAAGCCTGGTTTTTGCTGTCTTTGTGTCTCATGGCTAAACTACCATGTCAGGAAAGGTGCAAACCCTGATCCTGTGGCTGAGATGTTCAAAACTTCTGTCTTCTACGTGGTCTTTTTCGAGTCTAATGAGGGTGGGCTCATGCTGCAGCCTGTCTTTAGCAGCCGTGCTCATAGACTGTTTCTCTGCTACTCAGATGCCTCTTTTCTGAAGCTCGTAGTAATTTAATATCCTTGACACCTCCAACCCTCAGCTAAATTTGATTGAAATGAGCTAATCAGTCTGTAAAGTGAGACAGACAGACAAATAGGCAGAGACGCGTGTGCTCTTTGACCATGATAAGCCTCATTTCCTTCAGAAACCAGGGTGAAAAGAATAAAATCCATGATGCTTTCCATTTAATTTTGCCTTTTTTTTTTTTTTTCCCAGGGCAAACTAACCCCAGCATTAAAAGCAGAGCAACCCTGACGTCAGACTTCAAGGAAAAAGAAAGGGGCAAGATATTCAGGGAGGGGGGAGAAAAAAAGGAAAGGAGATTTTGTTCCAGTTTTCGTTTTTCCTTCTTTTTTTTTTTTTTTTTTTTTTTCTTNAACTGCAGTAGAAATCAAACTCCAGAGCTCTAATGGAAAAAAATCTCACTATTTTTTTCTTTTTTTTCTGAGAAAAAGGAGAAGATGGGAGAGAGGAGGGGGAAAAAAAATAAAAAGCTAAGCGACTGTCAGATCAGCTCAGGATCTCCATTAGAATGCAGAGTGCTCCAGAGTAATTACAAAACAGCTGTAATGGAAAATTGGTAGTCAAACCCATTTTCCACCAACTAGAACGGTGAATGGGCTCCATTATGTTCCTAATTCTCATTAACTTAATTTGCATAGGAAACAATGAAGGAATACCTAATGAGTTAGACTCGGCTAGCAGCAGATCGATACCCCTGTGAACAGGGGTTCGACCCATAATTACAGGACATGTGGCAAAGCCAGAATGTTTCTCCTCTTACATAGGGGAGATGGAAAGGTTGGCCTTGCTGTTGTTATTTATTTAGAAGCTGGAAATGTGGTGCCTACAGGGGTGGGAATTTGTTGCTATTTGGAGGTGGTGGGAAGGGACGATTAGATTTTTTTCTTTCTCACTTTGTTCTATAGCTTTTAGGAAGAAATGTATTATTCCACTTCCTCTGCTACTTCAAAGAAGAAAATTCTTAAAACTTGTTCTTGTGTCCGAAGTTTAGTAGCTGAGATGTGCTGATGCTGCATGCTGAGGGCTGCAGCCAAGCACACTCCCTGCATGTGTTCTGGGCCAGCTAAAACCTGGACAAATACACATCATGTGTCATCATGCCCCAGACTTTGAGCCCAGCCAAAAGGCAGCGCCTATTCACCTGGGCTCAGCTCTGTGCAAACACAATCACACGGTATTAGAGGACCAACAGATGTAAATACCGCTGGCTCAGGCTGCGTGTGCGTCTCTTTGCAGTGTAATCCGGGGAAGGTCTGTGTTCAATTCCCGTTCCTGGCAGCGTGACTGTATTTGCAGTCTTGGACATGTGCGTCCAGCTCTCTGGCCTTTAACTCCTGTGTGTGGAACAAGCATAGAAAATCCCTCCTCTGATTTAGACCCTATGTTGTCTAGGAAGGGGTCTGGATGATCCAAAAATTAAGGTAACCTGAATGAGGAATATCTTCTCTGACAAGTAAAGACCACGAGTGAGGTCAGATGCTGCCAAAGGGAAGACATTTTTTCTTTTTTTTCTGAATTGCCAATCCTGTACCACAGTAGTTAGATCATGCATATAGATATCAATACACTTACTTGAAATGGTTGAATCCCTCCCAATGTATTTTCAGTTTAATTTAGTCTCTATTGTTCCTTCTGAGTGAAATTTCCCTTGTGAAGAAGACTTTTGGGGAAAAAAAAAAAAAAGGAGAAATTCCAAAAACAGCATTATGTGAGTCCTCAAAAGAGTTTTAAATTAATGTTACTATATTTTTGTATGTACTGCAGCTGTGCAGTCCTCACAATACCAGAGGGAACATGCTGTGGCAGATTCTGTAAGAAATGCATAAAAAGAAAAAGTGCCTGCCTTAACGAGCTCACAATCCACTCAGATCAGGACAACAGAGGAAATAGTCCTATCCCCCTTTTACAGATAGAGACCTGAGTCACTGCATGACTCAGTGTCAAGTCCAATGTCAGACTCAATCTGAGGTTGATGACTTATTACTGTAGCATCTTTCATAAATTATATAAAAATTTTAAAGTATGCATAGATTTTGCTGTCCCACTGTGCTAATTTTTTCTCGTATGACACAAGAAAAAGATGTGGCACTATGAAGGTACTATACTTTGAAGGTATACCCTAGCTGCAGGAAGCTCCAGCAGACATTGTGTTCACAGGAGATGAAGAAATCTTTGGGATCATGTCAAGACTGTAAGTAAAGGTTGGGTGTTGGAATAGACTTTCAGATTAAAAATCACTGCATGGTTGAGTGGATGCGTGATTGTGAGGTTATGAGGTTTTCAGGGAAGGTAATAAGTGAGAATAACTGGGAAAGCAACTTTCTTAGATGATGTGTTATGTGATGAGGAAGGGTAACAGGTTTCCTCACAATGGGATGAGGAGCATCTGCAGACCCAAAGGATCAGGAGGTGACTAGTGGGTTCTGCTTTGTTTTCCCATGGCAGGGGTCAGCAGGTGGCACTCACACACAGCCTCAGGAGGTGCCCACACCACTGGAGTAGTGGCAAGTTTCTCTTTTTAGAAATGCTGCATCATTCTCAGATCTTTTTTGCAGTTCCTTTGTGGGAAGCTGTGGCAAACAGCTCAGGAAGCACTTTTTTTTCTGTCATAGCATTTCTGACAACACAGAACTGCACTTTGGGAAGTGGTTTGAAGCTCCTGAAAGCCGGATGGTCCAAACTCTGATTTGATCAGTTCTGTTATACAAGTAACATATGTAATATCAATACATTATCAAGCTGAACCATATGGAGTCATGGATTTCTCCTTCAGCAGAAGACTAGCTGCAAGGCCAAGATATCTGCCTACAATCAGAAGCAGCAGTCTTCTTCAGTGTTAACCAATTCCTTAAAGAACTCTTACATTCTTTTTCTTTGCAAATGCATATTGTTTTCCAAGTTCTCATCTGTTTTCAAATGCAGAATCTTTTGAGAAATCAACAGTACTTTTTTCTCAATTGATGAGCTGGTTCTAAGTGATGACTCTAAGTTTTTAGCTGGGTCAAGAAGGCAAAATACTACTCTGGACTTTTAGATAGCTGAGGTTCATCTCCTCTGTAACTGACTTAGTGAGAGTCTTTGGCCAATTTATTTTGTCATTCTTTTATCCCCTTCTTCTTTCTAATTGTGTTTTTGGTTTTTTTTGTCTTCTCTGTTCAGATATCTCTGCTTCATGTTCTCATTCATCCTTACTTTATTTTATTTCATCACAGCAAATAGAAAAATAATCATGATAATTTAAAATACAATATTATAGGCTTTGAGTAAGGAGAAAAGCCTTTTATCCAGCTTCAGTCTGTTAGCTTTGGTTTGAAGGAACTCTAAGCAATCACTACAGTTAAAAAGTTTATGGAAACCAAAAGACCAATCTTTCTGCAAGACAAAGTCCTGAATTCACCCTCCACTGGTTAAACTAAACTCAGGATCAATGGCTAGTACTTGAGAATTTTGTTCTGAAATATCATTGCTTTGTATGACTAGTTGCATTTGTTTAATTAAAGTAACACATCTGTATAGTAAATAGCCTGTGATCGGGCAGTAACATAATACTGTACAAGCACAGAAGTAATTGGATAATGTAATGAAATGCATGGTGGTTTTTTTTTAAAGCAAATATAATGAGATTTCATCATTTTATACACACAGGTAATTAGTTCTTAGAAATACTGGGAGAGTAAATTATCTGCAGATTTGAACTATCAGCAATTATTTTATACAACCCAACTGAAGAGGTAAAAATATTCTGGTTTAAATCTCTTGAAATTCAAGAGGCTAGTATGAAATTAAGGTACTAGTAAGAGTTAAAAGGATACAATTCAGTTTAAGGCATCTGCCATAATGATGCAAAGACTGTGAGTGAATTTGTGCAGGTGACACCATGTTTCCCATTGCCTGAGCAGTATCGCACATAACTGCAAGCCATCTCCCATCCAGATCATGGCGCATGAGTGTCCTTTGCTTTAGACTTTCCAGATTAACTTGTCTTTAAACTCATTCATCCAATGTGTCACAATTTGGAGGCACCTCCCATTAGCAGATGTTTCAAAACAAGGTCTTTGTGGTAATATGAATATGGTGGAATAGTACACCTACCTGAAGTGATTGTGTCACTGATCACAGGTTTCTCAATGTGTTGTCTAGCATATGACAAGCAAATACTGTAATAAGAAAAAATAGATTGGGGAGCTGCTTGTCACAGGGTTTCATGGAAGTTAGAAGTTCCCACGCATTCAAGAAAAAAAACAAGTTCATGGAGAACAGATAGGTAAGAGTTACTAAAGACAGAAAACACTTCTGTTTAGGATGCCATTTAGGAGGCTAGAAGAATATGAAGAAGAAACATACATAGATAGTGTCGTGGTGTGAAAACGAAAGTAAAACGGGTCTTTTTTCCTACCGCGCGGGAGCCCGTGCACAGGGCTGGAGGCAGCAGTGGCTGGGCAGGAGCCCGTGCCACTGCCCTGGACACCCTCGGCCGGGCCATGCTATGCCCGCGCCGCGGCCGCCCCCACCACCTCCACTGGAGACGAAGGAGATGGCGGCGGCACCAGTGGTGCAGTGCAGCGAGTGCGGGTGGCAACAGCACCAGCGGCATGGCAAGCGCGGGCTGGGGGCGGGCCACGAGCCGGGAGCGTGCTGGGGCCATGGGCGTGCCGAGGCCAGGGTTGCGCCCCAGGGCTGCGGGCGTGACCACAATGGCGGATCGCCGCCTTCCCTCCACCCCTCCCGGTGCCCACCAGATGACGGTGGAGCCGCGCTTGTCCTGTGGAGGCGGCGGCGGCATGGCACAGCACAGCACAGCTCAGCCCGGCACCGCTCAGCTCAGCACAGCCGGTTGAGCGCAGCAGAGTCGAGCTGAGCTGCGGGCAGCCACTATGGCAACTTTGTTGGGAAAGGCGGCCTTGAGCGGGAGCGGCGCAGGCCGCGAGTCAGCGCGGCGAGCGCTTGGACCAACAGTGTGGCCGGTGCGGGCCTGGCAGTGGGGCTGCGCCGGCAGCGCGTGCTGGTGGCGCGCGCCAACTGCGGAGTGAAGGCCAGCCCCAGCAGCATGCGGCGCAGCAGCTGCCATTAGCAGAAATGCCCTCCCAGCACGCGTGTCAGTTTCAGGCGGCGTGGCATTTCCCGTGAGCGACTGCGCACACGGGGCGGGCCCCCAGGGTGCCAACCAATCACAGGAAAGGCCGGCCCCTAGGGGTCATCTACACATGCGTGCATCGGGACCCCCTATAAAAAGGGGAAAGCAAGCGCCATCTTCCTCTTTTCGGCTCCGGAGGTCCTTGGGGTAGCACCGCTCCTCGCCATCATGCTGAGACCTACGTCCACGTGGAGGATGGATCAGCGATTCTGCCGCGGTAGCCTGGTGTGGTATTTCCTGGGAGGGGGGAGCTGTTTTTTTTTCTTTGGGATCACATTTTTCTCGTGATTATTCTTTTTTTTCTCGGAGGGGTGGATTTCTCTCTCTTGGGATCGCATTTTTTTCTCGTAATTTTCCTGGGGGGACTTCTTCCTCGGGGGTNTGACTTCTCTCGGACATCTCTTGTCAGAATCACTAATTTTGTGGTAAAACCATGACAGATAGGTAGAGAGATACTTACTCTTTTATTTCCTCACACTTATTCCTAGGTCCTCATTATTGGCAGGACTCAAACCCCTAACCCTTAACTTTGATCTACTATTATTTGCTATTATTTTTAAGGCTAGTCAGGGAAAGTCTTCCATTCAGACTGGTAAGAGTTTGCTTACTGGCTTTGACACAGCTTCCCTTTGCCACACAGCCAAGGCAGGATCCTCAGCCACTTTCTGGTTGTTTAATTTATACTTTCTGTGTCTCTCTTCTTGTTGGTGTAAAACACTTCATGGCTTAGATGGAGGCTCTGTAGAAAAAAGGTGCTCAATTCTGGTCTGGAGCTGCAGCCAATGCAAGTCTGCTTCTGGACTAATATCGAAAATTAATGTTGCTCCATTCATGTGTCACAATCACGTCCTGATAGGAAAGAGTGAGGAGGGAGATAAAACACTTTAACACAGGTTAACATTCAGAGGGTTAAGCAGCCAGGATCAGAAGTCAGGAGATGTGACTGTCTGCATTGTGTCCTGAAAACAATCCATCTCCCTACTCAGACACTCCTGATGTTTAATTGATACATTCCCGCCTTCCCTCTCGCTGTTAATATTTAAGCAGGTAAGCACAGCAGGCAATGGGCTTCTTGCAGTAGCCAGGTGGCCCTGTCAGCAGCATGCTGCACTGATCACCTCTCCTGAAATTTGCATTGCTTTTGTTCCTTTTCCTCTGAATGTGCACCAGCAGTCCCAATTTGAAAATGCAAACAAACAAACATATATGAAAAACTTTCTCTGAAGGAAGCCTAACCCCCTTGAAGAAAGTTCCGCAGGGCCATCACTAGATTCTTTTACTCTTCTTTTTTTTTTTTTTTCCCTATGCCTTTTTGTTTGGCTTTCACTCTTATTCTCAGTATTGCTTTCTTTCCTTTGTACTTTGATGTTTCTTTGGGGATATGAGGAAGAAAAGCAAAAATAAAACAAAACACAACAAAAAATGAAAAAAAAAAACAAAAAACCCACACACACTAAGGCACTTACAGTTTGTTTTCACATTGGCTGCACCTGCCAAAAAATATGAGTGAGTGTGGAAAATGAGAGAAAAAAGTATAACCAAGAAATCCAGAGGCAGGATGACTTGGGTACAGGGAACCATTATCCTCTCCTAGGGTGCCTGCCCTGGGAGCACAGCCTTCCAAGTACCCACAGTGAAAGACACACTTCCTGACTTACTGGCTGGATCATTTGCTCCTTCCCCATCCTACTCTGGCTCTCTTCCAGAGCAGCAACCAGGTTGCAGTAAACTGATATATTTGCTCCTGTCTAAGGGACAGCTGGTTCAGGCAAACAGCCTCCAGTGCTCAATGGTCATCTGCTTGGTACAGTTAGATTAATGAAAATAATCTGTGGTTAGTCTTTGCCCAGTTCTCCCTAAAGTAGCTAGATCTAAATTCTCCATCACACAACACTTAGCCTGTAAGGATCTGTCCTATCTCTACTTCCTAGTACTATTACTAAGCAGCATGGCTTTGGACACTGTGAACAAGCTCAAGCTAGAAATTGTTTCGTTTTGTACAGATTTTTTCAAATATTAGAGGGGTGAACAAGGTACTAAAAAGGGTATTTAATCCAGGGAGTTTCGTGAGTATCTCTTCTTTGGCAGCCTAGGTGAAATGAAAAGACTGGCCTGAAGCTTTCTTAGATCATTGGACTTTGTCAGTTCTTTCGTGAATGCCTCTGAGAGATTCTGGACACAAATATAATATTTCCATGTACGAATGTATTGTCTTGAAGCTAGTTCAGTCATCCCCAACTGAGGAGGTCTGAATTTACATCACTATAAACACAGAAGGAACTGTGATCCAACTACCACGGTTATAGCAAACGTACAGTTACCAACTCAGCTAGACTTGAGAGAGCATTTGGCTATGAATGGAAGAAGGTGGCTATCATAACAGAAATCCAGAATTAGGAACCTGTTTCCTTGACAAAGGCAGCTTTAAATCAACTGACTAGTTTACATACATCCTGCCTTGAGAACATGAACTCAAATATTCATCTTTCTTTACATATTCATTTAAACTTATTAAACCTTGTTTAATCTTAATCACTCAATGCATGATGCAGTTTGATGTACAAGCTGGTCCTGCTGTGTTCATCACTCCAACAATTGTACTCTTTGAAGTTCTACAGTCCTGCAGAGAGTTAGAATTAACTTCAAAGAGTCACAGTGCCTGAGATCTCCTGATATTGATGGCAACTATTGTCCAAAGACCTGACCATACCCTTAGCTCATTCTGTTTCTTTTTCTTCTGTGTTACTAAGTATACTGACAAGTTCTTGTCCTGACTTAACTAATTATGTGAAAGTCATTGTCCTAGTAAATTTACTGGCTGGTTTCTTTTGTTTTGGTTCTGTTCTTTGTGGTGTGTTTGTTTGTTTGTTTGTTTGTTTGTTTGTTGGTTTGTTTGTTTGTTGTTTTGGGGGAGGGAGGGTGTGATTACATATATTATCCTATTTAGCAAAATGTGTCTCGAATATCCCTTGTTAGGCATGTAGAGCTTATAAAATATTGTCTTATCCAATTCTGGGGACCTACAAGTTGATAAAGACAGTTACAGTCACCCATCTCTTCTTGTGGAATGACAGATCATGACTAAGATGTCCCCAGGGGTGTATGAAAGTATATTAACCTGAATCAACCAAAATGGGGGAGGTTCTAAATTGAAAAAATGTCGTTCATAAAAATCCCAAGTTTTAATCTTCTACCATATTTCTTTGTTTTGTGACACAGAGCTTATGTTGTTAAGGATTTGAGCAGTATTAGCAGAACTACCCTGATCTCTCTAATTCCTTTGATGGTGGTTGAGAAGTAAATGGGAATTAGCAATCTGTGAGTGGGAGAAAGGACTGCAGTGGGATAAAGGAATGACACGGAAATTTCACCAAATATTCTGAGTTAGAAGGGTCCCACAAGGATCATCAAGTCTAATTTTTAGGTGAATGACCCACACAGGGATGTTTTCTATTAATGTTGAGCTTGATGAAAGAACCTTCAGAAAAGATGTTTGATCAATCCTCACACACTCTCCTATTCTTCTGAATTTTTCTAAGAATTTTTTTTCACAAGAAATTAGAAACATTTCTGTGAAAAGCAGATACCATCTACTAAGAATATCCACCAAACTGAACATTCCCAGGTATTAGCCCAGGATGATAATCTTCTCTCAAGCCCCTCGGTACAAAAATCATTGTGATTTATGCATTTACTGTGCTTATACCAGAGACCTCCACACCTGAACTGCAAACCATCATTCTCACCAGAGATATATTTTATAAATCAGGCACTGGACAATCAAATGTTCTCTTGAATTCCTTTTATTGCATCTTTCTGCATTCCCTAGTTCTTTGTATTATGGCAATTTTGCCTGCATCTTCACCATTCTTATGCTGGGCTGCAGAAGGCACTTTAATAGCCCCATTTCATCCACAAACAAAGAAAAGAAATAATAAACAGCAAGTGATTTATTTATATGGACAAAATGATTTGATGTTGTTCCTTGTTGACAGACTGATCTGGCCAGAATTACATTCTATTGATAAAACTGTGAAGGAATGCCATTCATCGACCACATGAAGTTAAGGGATTGGGGAAAATGAATTTGTCCATAGAATTTTCTTTCCCAAGCTGTCAGATGTTTCTGGAGATTTGAACAGCCTTACACTCACAGTTGTGTTCATGTCTATTTTATCTTTATTTATTTAACCATTTTGTCCTTACTGTCAGACATTTCTACAAATGTAACAAAATTTGAACTGTCTGTTTTAGCATTTAGCTACCAAGATCTAATATTTGAGACTTTTATCTTGGTGAGTCTCCAGAATATTTTGTACTTTTCCTATCAGTAAAAAAAATAAATCCTCAGATAATACAGTAGTGATTTTTTTGAAATTATGCAATGTTTCCCTTTTCATATACCAGAATACATAAAGACTTGTGACCAGCTGCTTCTACAACAGATACTCTCCATGCATATAACAAATCTCCATGTCCCACATGATTCTTATAGTTACTTTGCTATCCTCAAAGCAAACTGAGAGGTAAAAGACCTCCTTACACAGAACAAGAGGAACAGATGCATTTCAAGAGGGTGGGGAATCAAATAAGACTTAGTATCTGGAATCATCCATTATATCTATTTGTTCCTTTCTCTGCTTCTCTCCTGAGCTCTGTTCATGATCCTTCAGAAAAATATTTAGCCTCACAAACACACACACTCAGGGACCTGTCATTTTTAAATAAGGAGTCCACAGGGAAAGGAAAGTAGTTTTAATTTAGATCTGTCTTAACCAGAATTAAACCAAGCTTTAGATCCCATGTGGTGGTATAAGTTTGACATTTGCTTCTTGCTTTTTTCCAAGCTAGCGAGCACAAATGTGCTTCCTCTATAAAGTAACAGAAAAGCTAAGATTGAATGTAATTAAAATAAAATACAACAATATTAAAATAATATTAAAGGAAGGAAATGTAGTGCATAAACTAGTCATTAACCCCAGCATCCTCAATAGATTTAAATTTGAGTAACTGCTGGTTGATTTGCCTACTTATAATTCCCACTCTAGTTTTAGCTGGATATTATATTCTTTTTCATTCATTAAAGCTTTGCAGCTGCTTCCCAC
>VYZS01098642.1:4484-15825 GCA_013400695.1 Neodrepanis coruscans
CCCGCGACCTGCGGCCGCCGCGGCACCTTCGCGCTGCGGGACGCCGCGGGCCGCCCCGTGGGAGACCTCGTCCTGGGCTACCGCCTCAGCAGCCTGCGGGCTGGTGAGGAGCCGCCCCCGGCGGGGCCCGCAAGCCCCCGCGCTGCCAAGCCGCCTGCCACCTCCCCTGAGCCGGGGGGCGAGGAGGAGGAGAAGGAGGAAGAGGAGGAGAGTGAGGAGCTGGAAGGCAACGTTTTTTGCCCTCCGCTGCTCTATTACAGCCGCGAGCCGGCTGAGCCTCAGCAGCCGCCAGCAGCAGCGGCCGCGGGGCAGAGGGAGCACGTCCAGGCCCGGAGGCCACAGGGGGAAGACAAGGGTCAGAGCCCCCCACGTCCCAGCGCTGGGCCCTCGTTGCTGCACCCCGCCAGCCCTCGACAGCTCCACGACACCCTGGGACAGCTGCCGCTCCTCAGTGCCTTGCTGGCGGAGCTGTCGGTGCTCACTCANCTGCTGGCAATGGGTCATAGGTTAGACTCGATGATTTGAGAGGTCTTTCCCTATCAAACTGATTCTGGGAAGGTCAAAATAGTGCAAGGTCCCTCCCTGCCTCCACAAGCAGCAGTCCTGCTGCCCGACCAAGCACAGGCCCCACGCGGGCCCTGCCTCTCTGTCTCGTACTTAGAGAGCCACGGCGGGGAGACACCGCCAGGGCAGGGGCAGGAGGGCAGCCACGACAGAGAGGGGCCTTGCGAGCAGACACCAGGGAGCGCCTGGTTCAACCCCTACCCAGCCACCAGTGTAGGGCAGGCGGCCACACGGCTGCTGGAAGCACCCCGGCCCCGTAGCCCTGCCCGGTGCGCGCGCAGTGCCGACGGAGCACCGCGGCCCCGGCCGGTGAGCAACTCTCGCGAGACAGCGGCCTGCCTCGCCCACAAGGGCTCACACCACACAGCGAGCTCTCGCGAGAGCGGTGCGGCCGGGTCGGCATGGAGGAGCTGTTCGCGCTGGAGCTGTTGGTGGAGGCGGTGCGGGTGCCGGGGCCGGGACCCGCCGAGCTCCCGGGACTCGCGGAGCAACCGGTCCTGGCTCTGCGCCTCTTGGACTTCCCCGCCCTTGTGCTGCGCCCCGCCGCCGTCGCGCCGCCCCTGCGGCCGGGGCAGCCCTTCCCGTTCGGTCGCGGGAAGCGCTGCGTGTTCCGCTGGCCCCGGGGCTCGCTCTGCGCCGCGCTCCGCCGGCGGCCGCTCCNGTGAGGAGCTGGAAGGCAACGTTTTTTGCCCTCCGCTGCTCTATTACAGCCGCGAGCCGGCTGAGCCTCAGCAGCCGCCAGCAGCAGCGGCCGCGGGGCAGAGGGAGCACGTCCAGGCCCGGAGGCCACAGGGGGAAGACAAGGGTCAGAGCCCCCCACGTCCCAGCGCTGGGCCCTCGTTGCTGCACCCCGCCAGCCCTCGACAGCTCCACGACACCCTGGGACAGCTGCCGCTCCTCAGTGCCTTGCTGGCGGAGCTGTCGGTGCTCACTCAGGGTGCTGTGCCTGCTGCTGCTGTCCACCCCCATCTTGCCTGGCTCTACCAAGTACCGGAGAGCGGTGGCAATGCCTCATGGCCCCCCAGCCGCTCCGCTGCCCTCAAGCCTACAGAGGCACCTGTGGGGCCTGGCAAGAGCAGTGGAGCTGCGAGCCCTCAATTCAAACAAGTCTGGCAAGAGGCCACCTCACTAGGATCTTGTAGGGCTGGGAAAGGACCTAAGAAAGCTGTGCCCCAGGGAGAGCCAGACTCCAAAAGGAACTGCAAAGCTAAGAAGAACAGACCTCCCAGAAAGAAATTATTGTATGGGCTGACAAAAACACTGAGGCTGAGGCTGCAGCAGACCAACCCTGATAAGCTGATATTTCACGAAAGGAGGGAGCAGTACAGAAAAAAGAAAATGGAGATGCTGAATGACAGAAGCCCCTTGCCCAGCAGAAAGCTCAGAAATACTGGAGAACAGCATGTGGTTTCTTGCAGGCATTGTAGCAAGGGAGACGGTTCTAAGCAGAATAATCAGGTGGATAAAACTGTTCAGACTTCATTAGAAAAGTGTGCTCTCTCAGAGACCATTTCTGTGACAGGAGATGTGTCCCCTGACCTGCAGAAACAGGCAAGTCTATGGGAGAATGATGCAAGCCAGGAACATCCATCCAAAGTAACTAGAGCTCCCTTACTGGAGGAAACGGTGTTAAAATCTGCTCACAAGGAAAAGTATGCAAAGGCTCCTCTCCTAACAGTATTCCCATCAGATGCTAATGCAAAGGGAAGTAACGAGGAAGCAACACACCTAATCCATCATAAAACCACAGACCATGATGATGCATTTTTTATAAGTGGTCATAAACGAAGCCCCAGCAGGAATGCTGAGAACAGCTCTGAATACCTATACTCAGATGACTTTGTTGCTAGTCCTCAGAACACAGTTTATTCAGAAGATTTCACCAGTGCTGAGTGTACAGACAGAGACTCAGAAGATCTTGAGAGCAGTCCTGAACTTCTGTGCCTTGGAAGCCAAGGTAGTTCAGATACAGAGCCAGAATCCAGCAGGTCTAGAATTTCAAAGACAAGTTACAGATCTGAAAGTACTTCAGATCTTGTGCCAGTTCCTTCAGCTTTTTCTCCAGTCCAGTCTTTGAGAAGAAACCGTGACTTTAAAAGCAGCAACAGAACTAGTGCTGAATCTGCTGACTCACTTAACCTTGCTCAGGTGGAGGTGTCGGGTGAAGAGCAGAAGGCCCAGTTGATTAGTAAGGAAGAGAACAGGGGTGATCAGCATGTTAAACAAATATCTACACTGAGAAGCACACAAGTTAGATCTGCTACTGATCTAAATAGAGGAAAGGCACAGACCTCTGCAGGAGAAAAGCAGTCAGTAACGCAAGTCAGCTCCTACTTGCCATCTAACATGGCTGATCTTGAACTTAGTGTCCTGGAAAACAGTATATCAGACAAAGAGGATGATTTTCTGGGAAAACTATGTGCTCCTAATCAGTGCAAAGACATTAGTGAACTTATAATAAGCAAGTTCCCGGGATACACAATGTAATTACAAGTTTTCACTGTGGATTAAGATATGAAATTTAAACCTTGTAAGGCCTGTTACATCTGGCTGCATTATATACAAGTTAAGACTTTATCATGCACATTAAAGCATCAGTGAATTTAGTTAAAAGATTTTTAAAATAAAGTACTATTTGCATCTCTAACAAATGGCTCAAGTGGTATCTACAGCATAACTTCAGTGTGTCTTAAAAGTAAACAAACAGCATATGAAACATAACTTACTGTCAAATAGAAATGAAAACAAGCAGCAAAAGCAGTCAGTACCCACAAAACTTGTCCAGGGTAGAAGTAATACATTGCTACAGAAACAGCCAAGTACAAAATACATTTCTAACTAAAGGTAAGGTCATTTCCCTCATGAAAATAATTCCATACATCCCGTTCTTTAGAAATAGTTACTTAAGAGTCAGAGCCAGTAACAGCACAGATTTTTATCAGCTAATCTGTATAACGATGTATTTGCTTCCCTGTTCTATCACTAAATACAGTGACCAGAACTAGATGAGCCCTTCTAGAGTTCCTTAGGTTGGAGTTTCTCGTTTATAAGTTAGATTTTCACAATTTATTATAGTGTAAGAATTATTTATGACAGTAAATCTGTATAATCTGGGAGAGCTTTAAAAGGTAGATAGAAGTTCCTTGTCCTTGAAAACTAAGGGTGTGCAAAGAGTAGGGAAGAACACACTAAATTTTCAACACTTCACAACTCTCTGATTGCATTCTCTGACACTGAGGAAGGGGTGGGGCTCAGAATCCACAGCCCAGAAACTCAGAACTAATGAGTATATTATGATATAAAAATTTGAAAATAGGAATTTCCCGTGCCCACTTTTCTGTCAAGATGCTTGAATTACCATCTGATGTTTGCTTTTGATTTCTTGTTTGGGTTTTATGGCTTCCAGTTTGATCATTGAACTTAACATCTTCTGTTTAACTACTATGGACTTTTTTTGAGTCCATATCCTGTTAAAATTTAAGAGACGTTCTTTGACTTGACTAGAATCTCTTGCCTTTTTAGTCTCACGTATCTACCTTTCCATTCTCTTTGAGTAGTTCATCTCCAATGATAGCTTTGCATTCCCAGCTACCTCATCAATTAGGTCATTTATCCTCAGGGTTAAATGACAGACTTACCTATTCCCCTTTTCCTTATAATTTACAATCTGACATTTTTCCATAACTTTTTCATTTCCCACTCTAGTTTTACATGTACTTTACTTCAAGTGCCTGTGCTGTGTTTGCACTTTAACTTCTTGGAGGGATTTTTTTCCTTTCCATCCTACTGTGTTTGTTTTGTAAGAATGACAGTACCTATTGAAACTATGACCATCTGTGAGGATTATTTTGAGTATCTAGTGTTGACTTCTGACAATACTACTACTAATATTTTTAACCTAAAGAAGCTGAAATTATCCACATATCAAAGAAATCTTTGGCCAGAACAATTCTAAAATGTTATTTAGTGTGTCTCTTTTATCAGTTACAATTCCAGACCAAAATATTATTTTTCCTTTTTATTCTAGTGCCATGGACTTCTTTGATACACACGGATTCCGACTGTCATTTATAGGTGGCAGTAATTCTAAATTTATTAATGGAATACTGTCTTGCAATTCTGATGTGCAAAACTGTCATTAAAATACAATGCTTACCAACTGTTTTTACAGAGTGGCTCTTTAAATGAGTTACTAACACTACAAGCCCACAATTTGAAGAATATTATTTAAGAAAAATTTATTTTAAAAATAAAAATTTATTTTCAACCTCAAATGGGTTCAAACTGAAGGGCAAATTTCCAGTCCTTTTTCTATTCCCTATCCCGTTTTCACTCTTCAATTTCCAGAAGTAAATATGGTGAGAACAATATTTATTTTGTTTAAATAATGAAACTGTTTTTGGTTACTTTTATTTGGGATCATGTTTCTAATGTTTACTGTGTAATAACATAATTTTATCAGGATAATGATAAAAATGACAGCAAACACATACTAGGAAGACAATAGGAGACATTACACAAGAACGGAACTGCAGCATCATGCTTTTAGTTTGTTTTAGTTTGTTTTCTTATTTTTAGATATGGACTCCAGGCAGTTATTACTGCATGGAGAGGTTCGCAGATCGTTTCTACCCTCAGGGATAATCATCTTTCCAGATATTATCTATATTGTTGTAAGAGTAAATGAATTTTTACGTAACCTTCCAACAGCAACTCTCAGTTAACAAAAGTGGGGAAGAACTTTGTATCACTGATTTATTATTGAAAACTCAAACCAATATATTGGCAAGACATACCTGCTTTCTAAGCAAGACAAACCTGGGTTTCTGTATGTCAACCCAACATAACAAAACAGATGTATTTACTACCAGTATAAAATAAGAAAAAAAAATGGCAGCAACAAACTCCCCTTTTTACAAATTCTGTCGTAATCTACACTCAACTACATTATACTAGCTAGACAATTTTGTCATTCTAACTTGCGTCCTGTACCCCCCTTATCAGGTTGTTAACATCAGAGTTTTAATAAGAGATTTCTTTAATGGAAGTATTACATCATTCTTTCATAAAGATACAATTTATAAACTGTAAGGGTTAAATTGCATGGATAATGTGCAGGGGACATGGCAATATGTTGGGAGAAGCAAATAATAGAAGGATATACCCCACAGTTCTTGCGCAACCGTCCCTGAAGTAGCATAAATACTTTAAAATACATGGTCTCGTTGACTCATTACCTCTAAATCTTTCCTTGCTCCACACTATTAAACAGTAAACTATGATTACTTCAAGTTCTACATTGTTGTAAACTTTAAACTTTACTACGGTGGAATTAAAATGTGAGAAATAGTTACTTAAGCTTATTACAAATTCTTACTAAATAAAGCCATCAAACTTCTTACTTTAGACTTGTTACTTTAGCAATATTGCTTTGAATGTGTACCACAGTCTAAAAATAAGGTAGATTGGTGTTCAAAACTAATTTTGTTGCTTAAGGATGGTTGAATCATATAAAATTGCATGTTTTAAAACAAGACCCAAAACGAGAAATAAACTCATAGATACACACATGAATTCAGAATTTATGGCCTTAAAGCAAGTTTGCTATGACTGGTTTTTAAACAGTTATTTCAGCATACCATTTATTAATATATATTTAGATAGCTACTACTATATAACTGATGGTGTGATGAGAAGAGCAGGATATCAAATATTGGTAATTACTGTCACTTTACCTCTTCTATTGTAACATTTTCCTCCTGCTAAATACTTCTTATCAGTCTTCTTACCCAGTGGCTAAGCACAGTGTTAAGAAGTCCCAGTTAAGCGTGTTCCCTCCACTTCATTTTTTTTTATTCCTCATCTCTCAGCAGTCTGATCAGATGATATAGTGTCTTTTCTGTTTGTGATTTCTCTGATGATAGCTCCTACCACCTATTTTACTATATTAATCCCGTTATCATTTTGGAAGGCCTTTTCCTCAGTTTTCTGAAGTAACATCCAGCCTTTGTAACTCCGCAACTGAACTTTTTACTCATTCTTACTACTTTCATTTTTCTGGGTCCCAGTATTTTATGATGTCTGGTAGTGTAATGATTTTGTTTTGCTCTGTGTAAGTGCTGCTCAGAGTTAGATGCTGGTTGTTATTTAGAAATCTTTGGGACTTTGTTTTCCTTTTCTCAGCATTTGTAACCAGCATCTACTTTACTACTCGCTTAACTTTGATTGTCTAGAAAGAAGTCAAATCATTGAATCCTGTATTCACACCCTTAAAAGGTTTTGTCAACTTCTATGTGCAGGACCTTCACCAATTTCTGTGTAATACCACTCATTCAGAGCTGCAGAAAGACCAGAACTGGGAAATTTTGCCCATTATTATCAGACATCACATTTCTCTACCTCTACCAAACCCTACCTTTAATTCTTTTCTAAAATTTTCATTTCCAAAGTAACCTTTCTTTTAAGATGACTGAGGCCATCTCTGTGAGACCAGATGCTGGCTTTAATTTAACATACCCTTAGAGCTAATGGCAATCACATCTGCTATAGCTAATGTTTGCTACCAGCTAGCTGCTCACATTTTCCATCCTCACTTTCAGTCAGTATACTGTTTGATTTTCATTTCAGTTTTGTTCACTTTCAGGTTCTTCCCTTATTTTAAATACCTTGTATGCAGGCAGTTCTGTTATGTTGAAGTCACCCATATAAGCTGTAGCTTCACTGCCTTTTTCTTTTTTGGCATTCACCTGTATTAAACTGGCTTTTGTTTTGGTTTGGCTTCTATGATTTCGCTTGTCTGAATTTTGTAGACAACTGTAATGTAAACCTCCCGTGACTTTACAGAATTGCCTGCATTCTCCCAGAAGGGTAGTCAGTGTTCTCCATTGTTTTCTAGAGGATGAATTTGAATGTCTCATGCTGGAGAAAACAGTATTAATCTTCAATTCTGCAGAGACCTCTGCAAGTGATTTATTTACCACTTGCTTAAAATAACATGACTTAGTAGAGGAAATGTTTAAATAACATCTGAGACACACATTACTCCTAACTAAATGAACATTTAAAGATTGATTCAGGTACAGTTAACAAAAAACCCAAAGCCAAACAACCACCCTTCCCTCCTCAAATAACAAAAAAACCCCATAAAACTAAGCTAACTAAAAAAATTCAGATCTCTATTGCATATATATTTATTCTAATCATAGACATTTTACAAAAATTCTGATAGCCTATAAGTTTTCCTTCACACCTTCATGTTCTCTATCTATTAACAGAAAGTAGCAGGTTTTTAAAAGAAAGTAAAGGTATTTAAATTCTCAAATCCCCTGGAATTCCATGAGAATTAGTCACCTCAAAAAAGGTTGCAGAATGGAAACCCATGCAAAGGACTCTTAACTGTATTATCGCTTGGAATGCAAAAATGTTTTTGAAAGTAGATAAGTCATGCTTCAACAAATATTTTCAGAGGCATTTGGAAAGCTTAGTGGTATCGTTATTGAAAAAAACTCCCTCTGAGTCAGCTCCCTTTCTCTTGTCTTTAACTGTTGGCAGATTCAGTATTTTTCCTGCCTCTTATGCTTATGTACTAAGAGTATATAACCTTCGACTCTTCCCTGTATTACAATGCCAGTGGGATATCCAGAACCATTTCAGACATCTCCCACCACCCGCCCCGTTGTGCCTTTGATCTTGATGTCTTGCTTGTTCCAGCATGTCATCGTATTTCATGCCATCTTTAGAATTCATCTTGCCCTACTTACTAGAAAACTCTAAACACTTCTTAAGACACCTTCACTGACTTGTTCTCATCTTTGATACCAAACTTAAGCTCTGTCCATTGTCTGGTGAGCTCTGCATAGTTTTTTCCCCTTTCTGCTTCTATGAATCTTAGTTTCCTATTCTCTATCCATTTCTATGTAACCCACTCTCATAAAAAAAAAAAGCAAACCCAAACCAAACAAAATTAAAAAATCTGGAAATTGCGGTACATCTGTGTTTCCTTCTTTCATGTTACCCACAGGCAGAAGGAGCAGGAGTAACTGTATTGCTTAAAGTTCTTGTCAACAGGAACATACCAGAGAAAAAAGACTAAGCTAATGATAAGGCTGATCAAAATCTAATGGTATACATAGTGAAGGAAACTCTTCAGGATACATGGCTGAACCTTGCTAACATCAAACACAATACGATGGAAACTGGTATATCTTGGGATACAGTTTTAATTTTCTTATCCATAACTCTAACAAGACTCAGCAATAGAATTATTGTAGGTAAGAAAATCTGTTTGTTAACAGCCTTTTGACTGCTGCAGGCCTCCCATCTCCTGCTGCTTCTGTAATGCTACTCTACAGCCCTACAAAGATTATGCAGTTTTATTTGTAAAGTGGAAGACATGCCTAGGGTTTCTGCAAAACAAGCATCTAAACAGTTGTTCAGTGTCCTTCAGCAGAAAGGCAAGAACCTGAACTCAAGGTACTTCAGTACATTTCCTATATGCCTAATTTTANGTGAATTTAGTATGGGTTGATACAGTCAAGGAAAGCACTATTTGCAATAGAGTACTAATTGAAATCTGCCTTCTGTTTTTCTGGAACCTTATAGAAGTACAGTAGTCAGCTCAAGAAACATCCCTCATCAGCTACTGGCATCACATTTGTATGTCCGGAACAATGAGTGACAACCAAACTTACAGAAGTTTGTTATCAAGTTGGGGGCTAAGTTCCAACTGTGTCTCTGAAACTTTATTTCCTTCTTTTGAAGTCTTAAAATTTTGTTTCCCAAATCTCCATGTCATTTCTAAAAAATGGAAGAGAAAAAACTAATTTTCTAGAAAGTGTGAAAGTGTCCCTGTCTTCTTAAACACACACCAAACCTAAGCACAGGAAAGTTATTCAAGGAATATTTACAGAAACCATTTGAGATATATTTCTAAGCACTTTCCCATTTCACTTAGTGTCCCAAATAATTTGAGAACAGCTTCCTTCGCTGTATTTATTACTTATAATCTCAATAGGAAGAACTCTGAAGATATTCATTTTGTTTTGGTTTGAGTGTAGCAATAGTGTAGATCCCAGCAGTCCTGCTTTTACTGGCGCCATCTCACACAGGCCTGCCAACAGTTCCACAATTGGAGTAAATAACCGAAGTTATGGGTCAGATATGCAGCGTAAAGCAGAGTAAAACTGTACTGATGCAATCGTAACAAGACTTTGATCCCTGCTCTCCAAATCAAAGAAAGTATGTGTTCCTGGAATAGCTCCATAGGCTTCGCATTTTTGACCTGCAGGACATTAAAATGAAGACAGACAAGAACAGGAAGAAGGGAGTAAGTTTTATGAGACAGAACATAGTTTCATTTGCTTCTCCCCTGACTAACTGAAGCAGCCCAGGTTGTCTCTCAATTACCTTCTTGATCATACAAGGAAGAATTTGTCTTTTAAGAAAATCTGGATAGAATTTACTTATGTATCAGAAATTACATTTTGACCATCCCTGCAGAAAACACCACAACTTGCTGATTTTTAATTTCTTTTCAGTTTGGGAGTTGTTCTGGACAAAGAGTTAAAAACAAGCAGTATACACAAAAACACAGACACTATCAAATACCCTTTGATACTCTCAGTTAAAGACAACAGAATAAAGCCAAAACAATGAAAGAAGCAAAGAGGAAAGCCCTGCCACTCTTAAGTTTAGAAGTTGATATAAAGTCACCAGTGGTGACAGGCAATACTTGTTCTCTCTTTTTCCTGACAGGCGTGGGGGAACACCAACAAAACTTTTAGGTACATCTGTCCCCACTCCAGCAAGTGGTCAGGTAATCCATCACACATCACATCATCTGTTACTACAGTCTGTTTTCCAGAAGCTGTCTTTGTGATTCTCCTTAGTTCCTAAGTAGGCAGATAGTTCTGTCTTTTGATATTATGCTTGTTATTCCTGAAAAGACCTAAATATTTTTGTCTGTTTCTGCATGAAAGCTCCCTCTCACCATTAACTCAGAGAAGGCCAGATGCTGCTCTCATAAGGACCTTCTGCAACCACTGTACCTCCTACTCCTTCATTATTTCACATGCAGACACCAAACCAGCTACAAGAAAAATGCCAAGCTACCACTTCTTCACGTACATAACCAAAAGGGTCCATGACCAAAGGGTCCTCCAAGGACACCAGAAGGCAAGGAAACAGGGTCCAGTCCATGCCTGCAAATTTTATGGGCTTCAGTGATCATCATCCCTCTGTCATAGATAGGTCTGGAGCTCATGACACACACTTCTTCTAAGACCAGCACAGTAAGTATATTTCCAGGCCCAAAACATCCTTAGCAAGAGTTTCAAGTGTGTGAAATGTGTTGATGTACATTCTCTCAGTGTGTATCCATTCTTGCCTTTTATAAACCTGTGATAGTCAGTAGATTTTCTTCGTTTGTTTGTTCTATTAACACCTTCTAGTCTAACTTCCTAATTTGGGTATCCTATCCCACATCCTGGAAGGTATTTGCCTCAGGATAAGCGTCACTTACATTGCACATACCGATATGATGAGACAGTGTGATTTGAATTACCTCCCTGATTGGATTACGGCTTTTACAATCTCAGAAATTCTGATTTTTTTAGTAAGGACCCACTAGTTTATTGTGGTTAAAAAGCTGTTAGGGTCTTGTGGAACTTTATTACTTTACATGGATTAATAAATACTGAAGCAATTCTTTTTACATTATTTAAACACTAAGACTTGTATATTAAACATTTGCAAAGTACATGTAGCAATTGTCCCAATA
>VYZS01098646.1:2830-31386 GCA_013400695.1 Neodrepanis coruscans
CCTCCCTTTGTCATACTGAGAGATTGAGGCACCAATGATTTTAAAAGTAATTGTATCTGCCTCAAAGTAAGGAGGAATAATTCCCAGTGACTTTAAAAAAAACCCATGTGACTTATTCTAGCAATCAACCCCTGTAACTGTCTGAAATGTGTCAATTATATTGATCTGTAAAGCTCAGAGTCACCATCCAAGAGATTTATTCTACATATATTTTAGCTATCAACTGTGTTTGACAAGAAAATAATTTTTACAGACAGGAAGGTATTTTTCTCTTGTTATTATAACACTAAGAAGATATTTCTCTTTTCTGAAGACACTCTTGCTCATAGCATCTGGATTGCTGCAAAACATATGTGAAGAAAATAAATAACAGCTGCTAAAAGAGGGAGTCTGATGGGGTATGACTTACCTAATGCTATACTCAATATGGTCCTTTGACTCATTTAATTCACAGTTATTGCACTACGCTTTTGTCTGTCAATCCCTATTTTTTAATAACAAAATATATATTTATTTGAATACATGAAAAAGAGGTAATGAATCTTCTATTTGTAAGCAAAACGCCAGCATTTTATAACATTGGTGTCTAAGACATTCTACAAACATGTGGGACCCCACATTATTTCACTATGTTTCTTCCCACGTGCCCAAGAATTTTACCATGCAGCTAAACACTCTTTTCATTTTGTTCCTTTTATATTTCACAGACAATGGGTATGAAATTCTATCTGCTATATGCCAAGCCCATGCATAATCTAAGAACATGTTCTGCATTCAATATGATACTACATACAACATTCTCACAGGCAACATAAAACCTTCAATCTTCACATTAACTTTAATTAAAGATTAGGTTGTTCTTTTTTTTTGTTTTTGTTTTTTGTTTAGTTGGTTGGTTTGGTTTTTTTTTAATGCTGTGAATTAATAGCACTTGATTTAATCAAACTTTCAAGCCTTTACTATGGTTTGGAAGGCAGCTACTGAATCCTTTGATTATGCTCTTCCATTGGGCTGGGAAGCATTCAAAAACTTGGTTTGGCTGTTAACATCTGTGCAATCTCATCACACATACATTACTTTTATCATATTTTCAGGCATGACGATTTCCTGCTTTTCCAACAACTGCTTTTTCACTGTTCATTATCAGTGAAAAAAGTGCTCACAAAGTGAGCAAAAAGCCCTTCTCCACAAGGGTGAGGTCAGTACTTGCCCTCAGTAAAAGATTATGAGCAGAAAATCTTGCTCTCACAACAGCAAGTACATTGTCAGCTTTCAATACATAATAAAGAACTTCTCTACAATGTCTTGTTCCTGTAAGGCGGAAGATGGATTAGTTATTTTGCGCACAACTTTAAGAATAGAGATAATGATACCAATTTGTTCCACTGCTGCTCTACACATTTATTTAAAAATCACAAATAAGCCTCTTGCTGTGACTTCTTCAAGGGTACATTCAATCACATGCGAAGAGCAGATTGAAACTGTATGAAGAAGTACTAGCTTTGTTTTAGCATAGAACAGAGTGAAAGGAAAATCTGACAGCAAAAAAATGTACTCAGAAAATAAAATTTACTTTTGCACTATATGCAGTGAAAGCTAAAGCTGTTGTTGGTTGTTTTTCTGCTTTCATTCTTTCCTTTCACATGGTCACATAGTTTTTTATCATTCAGTGTTTCAGTGACAGAGGACTTACAAAGAATTTCCAAATCCATCTGGATTTTCGAATTCTCAGTAGCAAAGGTTTAGTCTCCTTAAAGAACTCAAACCTCACTCACACAAGATCTTTTCTCATTATTGTCTCAAAAAGACACTGGGGAAATAAACGGTCTTTGTGGTTACGACTTTTCTGCAAGTGCCAAGGCAACCAGATATTAAACAACCAGACTTGGAAAATTACAAGCTTATACATCACTCTTAATATAAAATATTTTCCTTTGCAAGGTTAGGTGAATTAAGCTAAAGCTATGCCAACTTCCATGGAAAAACTGAGTCTGGGAACAAAAACAAATGGACATTTAAAATTTCACTCAGAAGTACCAGGTTACATCTTCAGTGAACTGCTTGAATTTCAGAAGGGATGAGAAAAAAAGAAAGGATATAGCTTTTCTATTTAATATAGTGTGTATCTAAAGAGGTTTTAAAAACTCTTGGTTTGGCTAAGAACATAACATTTTGTCTTCTGTAATATCTTACAGCTTTTTTATAAAACATGCTCCTACAATAAAAAAGTAGATATTCTCACAAACACAGGTGAAACCACATAGAACTACTCACGAGAGTGTCAGAACCTGAAGTTTTCACTGGGTGCAAGAAAGTTAATGTGTATTTTCTCATTAAAGCATTGAGATAAATGCCTGATACAAGACAAAATTACACCCAGAATGGCTTACAATAAAATTCCACTTCTGCTTCATTATATGGTTCTCTAAGAAAAGAGCCTGCAATACTGATGCTATTGCTATGAAATATTCCTTAGTGTGCCTTCTTACATGGAGAATAACCATTATATTTGTCATGTGTTACTTTTTAGTGAAATACGTTTTCATTAAATTGTGTTTTGAAGGTTTTATTTCATCTGCAGATAACATTGTTCTGGCTTTTCCCTCACTGGGTTGTAAAGCGTTGTGTTCCTTTTACAAAGGAAGAAAATGTATGATCAAATTATTAACAAGACACTTATCAGGGCACATGAACCTCTCTTATTACCTTTGAAGGAAAAGAAAATTTGCCTAGAGCACATAACTAAGAACAGTTATACGCATATAGTTATAGTTTCCGAACTATATCGTACATGCAGCCCTTATTAGTGCTCTCCCAGAACAGTTACCTTTAGAGACAAGTAACAGCATATAAAGCATAAATTACGTGACAACACTATGATGCATTATTTGTCCATAACAACCTTATTCCTTTTAACCTATATATATAGATAGATATATATATAAACTGTCTTATACTTAAATGGAGGACTTTTAATAAAATGCATGCTCTTCCTCTGTAGCAGCTGTTCCTTTATATATTGTTAATTATTTGGCTAATGATAAAAGGGCAGCATGTAACTGAAAGCAAAAGTTCAGAGGCATTATGCGTACAAATGGAAAGATGGCTCTTTGGAAACTACTACAAAGAGAAGATAGCTATGGAAAAAAAAAAAAAAGCAAAAAAACCAACCAGCAAATACCACTCCCCCAATAGCTAAGGAAGAGTGAAAAGATGGACAAGGCAAAAGACATTTCTAGAGCAGAATACTAGAAGGCACAATGGCAAATGAAATATGAACAGGTGTGAAAAAGATCAAGAGATCTGTGAGAGATCTTTTAGATAAAGACGAACAACTCGAATTGCGTCCATTGGAAAGATTCAGAGTGGAAAATAAGAAAAAAAGATTAATAAATCAGATCTTTGTAAAGGCTGCAGTAATAGTGAGGTGGAGAAAAGTTGACATGTCAGAGTTGTAAAAGAAAAGCAGCCTGTATTGATCAACGCAGCGTGAGAGGAAAGACATAGCTATGTGGAAAGCGAAAGAAGCCACCAAAACTTTTAAAGAAAAAGTATCAATATTCAGATATTGCTTACAGGATGAGGGACAGAAAGCAGAGATAGATAATATCTGAGTGAAAGGAAGGATAGTGGTTTTGTTTAATAATGATAAAAAAAAAATCACAGAATCACACGGAATCACAGAACATGCTGAGTTTGAAGGGACCCACAAGGATCATTGAATCCAACTCTTAGCCCTGCACAGGATCATCCTCAAAAGTGACACCGTGTGCCTGAGTGTGTTGTCCAAATGCTTCTTGAACTCTGTCAGGCTTGGTGCTGTGACCACTTCCCTGGGTAGCCTGAAAGAACAGTAGCACTGGAACTATTGTCATCATCTAATAAGGAAATAGGCCAGAAGTGGTATCAATAAGAACTGATAGTCCAGAGTGGACTGCAAGAGAACAGTCAAGAACAAACACGAAGACAGATGAACAACACAAGAATATTTGTTCTTTTTTTCTGAACTGAACATTCTGTTACTGTGTTTTTCTGATGTACCAAATCTTAGAAAAGCTGTATGTTACACCTTTACACCTCCTCATTGCCAAAGCATGGTTTTCCTTTTTTGTATCTAAAACTGCTGAGTTTTTTTGCTTTGTTTAGTTTTGTTTCATTTCTATCTGCTGTGCAGTTTCAATTACTTCCAATGGCCTGAATGCCTTCCTAGGCACCATAGTGAAAACCGCACTCTTCCATCAAAACAAAGCCTATTCCGAGTGAGATGAAAGTAAATGCAACACTGAAAATTCACAACCCACCTATATCCACTCTATGGTGAAGAGGCAAAAATATTTTAATAACAGTATAGGAAGGCAGTGGCATGCCTGAAGTAAATTTTATCACTGCTAATTTATTTCTTAATAGCTCTTTCTATTAATCAGTACACTCACAATAAAAAACCAAAAATCCAGATATTTTCTTTATGTTCAAAGAACTTGAGCTTTTTTTTCTTTTGAAACCCTTTTTAAAATGCATTCTCCTTTCCTTCTCCTCATTTCCCCACATAACTTCCAAGGCAAAAATTAAAATGCAAGTGCAAAGATACCATTCCACAGTCTGAGAAGTAGCACTTGTCTACTGAAGAACATTTTATAAAACTTCCTCAAATTTAAAAGTTTTTCACCAATATATCTCTGCATATTGATAAAGAACACATTAAAAACCTTATCTTCCTTCGTCAAAACTGAGACATTGCATTACAAGACTTAAAAATACTTTATTAATTAGACCACAGAACAATGGTTCAAGATATAATGACTCCTGAAAGAAAGTAACTTCTTTTGTAATTATTCCTCAAGCTTCTTAAGTACGCGGTGCTGTGCAAAAGTATCTGAAGTCCTGGGTAAGGGCTTAAATGTCTATCTTAAAAAGCATAACCCGTGCTTAATTCAGAAGAAAGAGACTAATAGGCAACAGCACGAAGAATTGCATAAGGGTGTGACGGTGAAGAATGACTTTTGAGTTGAAAAGAAAAGCCACTTGTGGACAGTATTGAAAGGCAGGGTAGGAAAAAGAAAAGCCTGTGGGTATCTTTTTTGTCTGCCAGTAAAGAGCAATTGATATTAAAACATGCAAGCAGACTTTCCAATTGAAACCAAAGGTAACCGGTCTTCTAATAAGCACAGGATAAAAACATATTCTCATTTCTAAAATTCTCTCTTTGCAACGAGCAATTTTTAGTTCAGGGATTTCCTGAGCCAAAAGAAATTTTTTTTGTAGAGAAAAGGTGTTTGTTGTTTACAGTTCCTCCTCAAATATGACCTACGGTAACATTTCAGCACACATTCTTTCTTCCCACCATGCACATGGAGAGAAGGACCTTAAACAGTTCTTACACTCTGAAAAATATACTCTCACTGTAGAAACAGAAGTCTCAGATTGCCTCACAGGTTAACTGCATCCAGAAGGAAACAAAATTCAACTTCACAGAATTGTCTACCTTACACAGACACAGATGAAGGAAAAAGAGCAGGCTGAGAAGTAGGTGTCACAATTTGGAAAGCAACCACAGGCAGAAGTAACCCCCTACTCGGCCAGCTTGGAGGTCTCCAAGCCTCAGTAATGTGACTGACTGACAGCTGTTCAAGACTGTGCTGAGCTGGTATCAGAGCTCAAGGCTGGTACAAGGCAGTAGCTGTATGAAATAGTTCCAGGTACACTCCTCACTTTCTGCCCTAACATACTGAGTGATGCTCCGTGGTTCAGTATGGACCTTCTTCCTTCTGTCCCTGCAGTGTCCTTCAGAAAGGAAAAAGCCACTTCACAGTGTCTTAGCTATTAGTCCATGAAGCACTGCCAGATCCTTTCAAACAGTGTGCCAAATTCTGTAAGATGTTTTCTGCTCTATCATTTTCTAGAAGCTTCTACAACAGTGCTATCTCTAAATCTCAACATATGCCTTACACAGGGACATTTACTTGTAAAACATATTAACATAAAATAGACTCTACAGAGCTCAGAGGTCTAAAATCAGGGCCACACAGTGGTGAGTCAATGTACCTTTCTTCTCCTTCAAAGAACTGCAAGTTGATAGGACTGACAGCTATGTCCTGACATATGCTTTAGTGTGTGGGTTATCTGTAATCTTAGATAGATTTATAAATATCACAGTGTCTTTCTGGAAAGGGACATATGACAGTACAGCTCACTACAGAATTGTTGCCAAGGAACAGTCCTGCTCAGAGAAAAATTTTGATCACTTGAATTTTACAAGGTGCTCTATAGAACTAAACTACAGGATATATTTTCCCCTGACTTGAAAAATATTTGGAAAAATGAACATTTTTTTCCCTAATGAGAATTTCCTAGATTTCTTATGCATATAATTATACAACCTATCTGAAGCAAAAGACAGAGCAAATTACACAAAGACAATGAAAAATACAACAATAAACTAATAACGATTGAATGCCTTGAGATCAATAAGTTCATTTTAAATAGTTACTGGGTAATCATGTGGTTTGTGTAAAAGACATAATTAAATTATAACCAACATGATGCACATTATATATGTACACCCCTGAGCTATGGTCTTAGCATACAGTTATTTCTACTGAATGTGGAGAAAGGAGCTATGAAGCATTTCTACATAAAGAGGCCTCAGACTTGAAGGATGAAATTATTTTTTCTCTTTCCACTTAAGTTCTTCCACTATGTTCTAAGCTAGCTCTGCTGTGAATAGTGGTTGGATGAATTGACCTCCACAGGTTCCTTGCAACTTCTTTTATTTATGACTCTGTGTTTCATACTCTATCATGGAAAATTATACACATGTGAGTCTTCACCAGCAGTATGAGGTAGAATTAGATGAAGAGAAAATCAAAACCAAAAAACTCAGACTAGTTTTAGAGGATTATTAGTTCTAACATCAAGGGAACATTTGTACTTTGGAAAGTTTTTTTTGAGCCAAATTCTGTCCTAGGACATCATGTGAATTCACTATGGCACTGCTCAGGGTCTACATTAGAACAGGATTTGGGTCATCTGTAAGAAAACATCTGACCTGAAATGATTTACGGGAGGGAGGGGTAGAGATGTGAGTTGGGGGTGGGTATTAAATGATGTAAATTAGAGTATTTAAAGTTGCTAAACAAAATAGTAAGACCTATATAATTCCTCTAATATTCCAATGAACATTAATGCTTCTAACTCACCAATAAAACATTGTATTTCATTGCTGATAGCACATTTAATAAAAAAACATTTTTATTGTTTTCCTTAAATAGTAATTTCCAAAGTAGGAATTTAATTACTATGTGAACCTGTGTGTTCAGGCATTTAAAAAAGAGCTAATCCTTCACACAAGCCCACACAGGAGTGGAGGATTTTTCCCAGCCTCCTCTCCACTGACACTCAAAAAAAGAAAAAAAAATCATCATAAAGTTCTCTTTGATGGCTAGTGTAGGAGGACATCTTTGTCTCCTAGTGCCATCATATGACATATACTAAATGGATTGGGTGAAACCTTAACAAGGATAAATGACACCTGTTCAAAATATTTAAGGGAACAAAAAAAGGGTAAAAAAATAAGTAACTTTGACCTAAGGGTTTTAACCCTAAGAAACAACCTTCGATACTTTTGATAATTTAGTCATTTAAGGTAGATTTCACCTAATTTCAACCACCTAGAAGTCAGCCAGCTCATTAAAGTTAGATTTCTAGACTCCTGCTAAAGCAAGAAGGTAAATAACCTCAAGGCTGCAATCCTTCACATTGTAAACTTGTCACCTAGGAGAGGTTAAATCAATCATTCCTGAAGCTGTCTAACTCTCCTGATGGAAAAGACAGGGGCATTTAATGGTAAGTTTAGCTTGGACACCCCATGCACAGACAGCTAAAGAAATGTGAGATGAATCCAACTCTCTAGCAAAGTTACGACACTTTCATCGTCTTTGCTTAAAATGAGCTACACTCCTTCGCATAAATCATTGAAGAAACAGGTGTTGATGGTGTAGTGGTTTTACCACTAGGAGGCGTGGTACCAACAAGAGAGATCCAAAGAAGCAACACACAAAAAAAAAACGACACAAACAACAAGGTTTATTTTACACGCACACAAAAAACAGACAATAAGAACGCAAAGACAGACAAATGAATCTCTTCCGGGGCCAGCGGCTGATGAAGAAAAGCACTAGGGTAGCGCTGGGTCCTTGCCGGAGCCTCCAGAAAGACACCGGGAAAATTACAGGACCCCGGCTGCCCACTCTCCCTTTCCCGGGAAGGAATACCACCACTGATGGAAAAATGTGGTCCTCAGCTCACGTCGCTGCTGCTGGAGTCACAGTTCCACCCGTGCCGCTGGAAAAACTCAGTGCGGAGATGACCGGAGATGTTGTCCCCACCACTGCCAATCCCGAAAGACAAAGATGGTGTCCACGCTTGCCCTTTTATAGGGGACCAATCCTGCGCAGCCTTGGAACCCTTCCCGAGCGTAAGTCACCCCTGAATTAGACGGTCAGCTCCCAGGAACCGCCCCTAGTGAGAGGTTCTGCTACGAGCCAAAATGGCGGCACGGCACCACATGGCTGACCCCGGGCCAAGGGCATGGGTCCCCCGTGGCCCTGCTTGGCGTCCTGCGGGGTCCTGGCACTGCCACCGGGCTGCCTTGACTCATGCCACTCCCGGCCGTTCACCGCGGCAGCCACTTGGCTGCGAGAGGGCCACTGATAGCCCTGGTCTATTACACGTGCACGGGAATACCACCAAGCATGCGCGCAGCACTGAGCCAGGACCGAACCAGGACCACCGTGGTCGGCACCAGAGACCTGGGGCCGTGCCCGCAATGGGGACAGGCCCTGGCCCAGCCCCGGCCAGCAAGGAGCACCGGGACAGGACAGCCCCATCCCCGCTGGCTCCCACACTCAGCCAGCACCATACTCAAAAGCAGCCGCAGGCATTCCCGCGGTGCGGGGGACGCGGCTGCACGGGAGACATGGCCAAAGCGGAGACTGACCCTGTCCCCGTCCCCAGCCATGCGGGAGACACAGCTGCGGCGGGGACTGACCTCATCCCCCGCCGTGCGGGAGCCGATGGATCCGTGCTGCGATGAAGCGGCCCCAAGCTGGCACCTGCTGCCGTCGCCATGGCAACCCGCCCCAAACACACAGGAAAGACAGTTTAACCAGTCCCGTTCTCTCTCGCCTCCCAAAAACCTTCAAAAACCTCCAAAAAGCCCGCCAAAGCCCTTTCCCCATCCCTAAAAATAGAGGAGAAAGATGGAGGGAGAGAAAAATGGTTTAGCTGAAGGAACTTTTGTTTTCAATCCACAACAGATGGACAGGACCCCATCAGAAAAACTACAGAAATTACTTGAGATATCTTAACATAATGACCTTTGAATCTAGCCTGCAATCTTCTAAACTGTAAAATAAAATGACCTTCCAATGGAAAAGTCATGCTTTGTCTTTTGATCATGGTACCAGCTTTTATGCTTAGATTAAAGACAGGATTTTCTGCTTTGAGAAGAGCTTGGAACTAATCAACAAGAATATGCAGCACAGCAGCTTTGAAGTATAACCACTGACCTGTAAGAATCTTACAGTTTTACTACTACAAGCAACTCTAGCCTATGTATATACCAGCATCAAGATTCTTCAAAACACTTCGATATTATTAATAAGACCTAATTTTTTGCCTATGCCATTTAAACCTCTACCACCGCAAGGTTTTCTAAAACTTTTTGCACAGAGAGATACATTTTAAGTGTGTAGTTTCTACTGGATCCCCTAGTTTCTTGCAATCAGCACCAAGGCAAACATAATCAAAACAAAGTTATTAAATTCTTCCCTCTTCCATGTGGACACTGTACACAGGATAAAAACCATCAGTGGGACAGATTTTGCAAATATACCTGTTCCTAAGTTGGTAGAAGCAGAAAGACCAGTTTCTTTAGCACCTCTCAATCTAACAAACAATATATCCAATTAAATTGTTCAAGAAACAACTGGACATGGCACTTAGCACTATGGTGTAGTTAACAAGGTGATGATCAGTCAAAGATGGGGTGGACTCAATGATCTCGGAGATCTTTTCTAATCTCACTGATTCAGTGCGATTCTATTACTGTGATATACAGACAAATAACATAAACAGGTCAACATATGCCCTCTTTTAAAATAGAATAAATCAAAGAATGACCACATGGAAAGATAAAAGGCTAAGAAAACCCCAAGATGTGCATAAAGAATGTTTAGTGTATAACAGCTAAAATACAGTTTGCTTCCTTGTGAAGAAATTTAGGGCGCTGTTACCATCATAGAGACATGAATATTCAATGTCCAACATGATCACTGTTTCTCATGCTCAACTAATGGATAAATTAGCTTATAAAGTATTGAAAGTTTCCATATGACAGCTGCGGTATGCAGATACTTTATACCATTTATGTTCTAATGTTTGAACAGCTCACTATATTAGATCATCCTCTCTCTCAAATAATAATGCCGATGTGTTCCTTGGCTTGTTCACCAGTCTGATTTTAAGAACTTTAATTTCTATGGACTGAAAGCAAGATAATGTAAGACGTAGATGTTGACAATTATTTTTTTAGAATTTACTCTACTCTTATGCTTGGAGCAAGTTTCCACAGCTGGCAGGATAAAAAGAGGCTCCGTGACTGCATGGATCCTATGAACAAGAGTCTAAGACTTCATTTTGGCTATAATTGGGAAGGGGTTTACTAACCTTATTGGCCTTTGTACTTCGCCATCACAGAGCTTCCGATTTATGTACAGAAAATAAATTTCCTTCTCAGTGAATTCAAAACGCAGATTCACATAGAATCATTTTTTGGAAGTCTTTCAGACAGGCAAATCCACTAAGTTGAGACTAACTATTTCATACAACAAAGGGAACAAGCATGAAGAGAAAGGCTGCTAATTTGCACTGAACTGGAGCTTTTAGCAAAGCTTTTAGACAGTCTCCTGATTCCTGTATAGATAGCACTTCAGCAAATCAACCAAACTTTCTCGAGACCAAAAACAAAACCAAACCAAACATAACAAAATCTAAGATCCGAACTCAGTTCTAGACAGCTGTTACCTTTATTGAAAATCTAGGATGAAAAAAGAAATTTGCAAATAAAATGGTTAACTAAATCCATGAAAAATCACTCTGTAACTCATAGGAAATGTAAAGTTTTCTATTCCTAGATTTAAGTTGCAAATCTACAAGCAACATCTGATTATTACTGAAGGTCAGATCCACCATGAATGAAAATGAAATACTATTTTACTGTTTGTTTATATTGCTTCAGATAAAATTGTTATCTACTCTGCAATTTTAAGATGATTCAGGATAAATTTGAACATTCTGGTGTCTTCATGACTAGAAAGACTTCAACCTTATTTCCAAAGCAATTATAAAATGAAGGCCTGATGATGTCAAGAATATGACAAAATCCAAACAGAGACAAATTGCTCTCAGATGAAGTTGAACAACTTATGGAAAGGAAAGACTTCAGTGTTCAGTCTAATGACTTTCCTGCACTTCATTCAATGATCTCATCCACTGTATCTGCCACTTATCCTCCTCTCAGAGACATGCTGATGAAGAACAAAACATGGGAACACGTACATTTGTTTTGGCTTGTGCATTCTGTTAAAACTAGCAATCTTAATACATGTAGTACAGTAGTTCCCTTTATGTATATTATGCAGTTTTGCAACTGCAAAAATTCAAACATGTTAACATTCTTAGTCCAGATAATCTCTCCCTATTTACTAGCTTTTAACAACTCATTTCTATAATCCACATACAAAGTATACTTGTGCTATTGATTGTGTGTGAGAAAGACCAAACAAAGACAAAGACTTTAAATCTCAATTATCCTTGCATGTTCTTTTGAAAATTACATACTAATTAAATAATTAAACACATCTAGTTTTGGATGCAGTACAAGATGATAGTATGCCATATCTGTAACTTCCTTGTTTGTTACTGCTGCCTAGCCAACCTTTAATGACACTAATTGGGTGCATTTGGCAGCTGAAGGACACAGATGCCTAGCCTTGGAATATTCTTATCCAGCATTACTTGCTCCTTTCCTGCTGTTGCTTTTGTTTGATTATGTTGTATTTGAAACTTTTCCAGTCAATTTCTTCACTCAAGAAGTGGGTGAAGAATCTGTCTTGGTACAACCCTTGCTGATAAGAGCTGACAAGTCTTTTACCTCTTAGTCCCATTTTTTTCACTCCTTTCCTCCCAAATGCACGCAAAATGTGTTTTCATGGAAAGAATCCCTTTATTTTCTGGTGCTCTGTTCTTTATCAGTGTGTCTGTGAGAGGGAGATGAGTGTGAAGATTAAATCATGCCAATTTAATAATTTTTATGTGTATTTAACTTGAGTCAAAATTTGTGGATAAACAAAATAAAGCAGATGAAATCTCACTCATACCTGTGTGTAATAAATAAAATTCAGCATAATTTATTTTTATTTACTGTGTTTGTTAATGATCTGCAATACACAACACACAATAGAACTTAACTGATCACACAAACTGAATGCAGCTGGAAATATACTCCAAACTAAAAATACACAATTCAAGAGAGAAAACTGAAAAATTCTGAGTGAAGACCAACTTGAGTTAACATGCAATATGGTCACATTAAAAAAAGGTAATATAGGGCTATGAACATCATACAACAGTCATAGTTTCTTCCTGCAGTTTTAGAGTCAACTGTGCCAAGAATACTACTGTCAAAAGTAGTGATTTCTGAAAAGATCAAAAATCTCTTCAGAAATTATTTGTTTAGGGGAAAACTAAAAATCTATAAATACTTAAAACTTGGCTGAGGACTACTCAATAGGGAAAGCATGATGATCATGTACAAATATCAGCAAGGTGTTAATATCAGAGAGAGAGCGATGGCAGATGGGGACACAACTAGAAACAATAAAATTTAAATGAAGACATAGGTTAATACCCAGCTTAACTAGGCCTAAATAGGCTGTAGTGACAGGCTCCTGAGGCAAGTGTGATAAATTATATGACATAAGTCTTTTCATTATGGCACTAGAAAACACATTGTAAGGATGTTGACAGGAAGACGGATAGGCTGCAATAATACATCTTTTTTAACTCTAACATCATACTGCATTTAAGGACTACTAATTAGAAAGTGGTGATATATTTGAGGGTTTCAAATGACTGTCACAAAGTCTGTTTTCCTGTCATGTGGTAGGAGAAATATTTTTTCTATCCTGACATCACTTAAAGAAAACAGAAATTTGAATTTCAGTTTTAAATTAAGTGCAACTTGATTCACATTGTCTTTAGAGCTTCATTAAAACTAAAAAAAGAAAAAGAAGAGTACAGCATCTATATTGAATCAATTTTACTTACACTATAAACTCAGATTTTTAACTTCTTTTAATAAAAATATGATCATCATTGTCAATAATGTACTTTGCAGTGTCAAGTACACACCATGCTCAGCAAATTAGTGCACAGTTGACAGAAAATGTAAAATGATTTTTAGACATAGATTTTAGACAATAATCCTTTAGGATTAATACACTGCAAACATACCTAGTCATGTTACTTTGACAATGGTCTGTTCGTCATCACAGACAATCATAACTAAGCTTCATGCTGATAACTATCAAAACAAGCGCTTTCACAGGAAATATTTTGGTAGTTTTACATTTGGCCTTGATGAAGATGAGAAAAAAATTCACCCCACTAAAGGGCAGTAATCTCCAAATTAAAACAAGGCTACATTCTGCAGTGGTTTTGGTTCAAAGAAACAAAGCAGTTTTAAAGCACATGCCCCAATTATCCTTTATTGACTCTACTATGCTTCACTTTACAAAATGGCTTGATCTGTATTCCTCCCTGTCAGAGGGTATTAAAGCAGTAGCTGTTCCCAAGATGTATACCAAAGTCAAGACCAACTCTTATGGGCATATCAGGGTGTAAATCAACATTTGATCTTTCAGATTTGTGGAGTCATTTAGCATGAGGAACAAAACCCAAGTAAAAATCTTAAAACACATCAAATGTAGATGCAAGAGCCTCAGCACAAACTCCATCAATTCACCAATCCTTTTCTGTTGTACTGATCTCCTTAAAGAGCTGGTACACCTATTGCATCATCAGTGACAGGGCCAAGAGAGCAAAATTAATTATATTCCATTTGCCATCCAAACCAATAATCATGCATTGAAGCATTTAGTTGTTAAAATTCTAATCAGTGACTGACATTCTATAACAATAAATTTGTTACTAAGTAAAAATGTCATGGCTGTATTAGAAATGTTCAGGACTGAAACATAAAATGAAAACAATGATATCTTTAATTACATTGGTGAAGCCCATAGAATTAAGAGATTCTTTTATACAAAAATGTTATAGATGAACCTTGAATGAAATTAGTAAAAACATATTTAAGATTTCTCACTGCAAAAGTGTTTTAATCCCAGAAGCTTCCCACATTAAGGGTCTGGCTTCATATATTTCAAAGCTGCATCACATTAAATTCCAATTACTTCGTAAAAGGTAGGCAGTGTGTGTACAAAAGATACTTGCAACAAAAGACTACATTATGGTGTGTCTCAAAGCTCATTATAAAACAGCTACTACAGTGGACTGCATCTTATAAACCACCACAATTTTTCTTCGCTTAGTCTTCCTTAAGAGTTGATCTTGGTTTGTAAGCAAATTCAGAGAATCCTAATGTATTTCTAATAATCCCCACAGGAAAGATGAATAATGTTCAGACTATGTGTTCCACAGACACCACTCTATATTGTAGAAATGTGGAAAGAGTAATGAAAACTCCTTTCCTTTTCTTGGAGGTCAATTAATTATTTTCTATAAAAATAAAGCATGATCTTCCGTCATATCATCAACCATCCAAAATCTTGCACCTGAACATGGTATGCAAATATGAGCAAAGACAAGCAAATCTTCTCCTTCAAAGTATACATTTTATTAACGTTTGTCTAAATCATAGAACAGTGTACCTCAAAAAGCATGCAGCTTTTTTAAAAATTATGCCTATGTGTGAAAAACTTGCTAACAAGGACTCACACTTTCACATTAATCAAGAGGAAACGCTGCCAAGAAACACAAGTTCTTTGTTTCTCTAAATTTTCCAAACCAAGAATGGCTATTTTTAAATTTGAAATATCTTTAAAGCTATTACCTGCACTGTACATTTAAGGGAAGCATAGAGGCTCAAATCTATGTTAAGCTAAGCTGTTCAGATCTGACCCAATATAGGGCATAGAAGCACAGCACTACTACTGGGTCAGCCCAAGGGTCCATGAGGTTACTGTCCCAACACAAAACATGGCAGTTATGAACACCCATAAAACTGTCAGACCATGACAACTGTAGAGTGATAAGTTTCCAGCCTTTCTTGCCTCCAACCAGTTCTGACAGTTTTCAGAGGCGAAAATATATCACCTTTTGCTGAGCAACATGTTCTGTGATGCCCTCATGATGTTGTTATGGTTTCTTGAACTAACTGGTGTAAACCTGAACAGGTAACTCCAATATTTGCCTCCCCCTTAACTGCCAGCATATTTCTGATCTTTCTGTGCTAGATTTTTCAAAGCTATGCAGTGAGTGGAGTCTTCAAACACTCACTGGATTGAAGAGAGGCTTTGTTGTAACCCTTGAGCACTAATTAATGGCAGCCTATGTGACTGCAGCTCCTCTTAACTTGGTCGGCCGTCCTCGCTGTAAAAACAAGGCAATGATAAAATTGACTTCTAATTCAGCAGGAATAGACATTGTTTCCCTCTACTTATCCTTGACTTTATTTAAAGGAAGTATTTAATTAAAAAACTGGCATACAATGAATTGTTAAGTATTTTTCATAGGAACAGAATCAGTTCTACTTAGCCTGGAGACATCTGGAAGCCTTCCCCAGAAATGATTTCTAAAAGTAACAGTTTTGATAATGTGCCATTTCTGTGGAGGTCACAAGTAGTGCTTCTGACATCACCGCAGTCCAGTCCAACAGAGTTTAAAACAGAAGGCAGCATCAAAGCACATGATTTAGCTGACTGCTTTTCCACCCAGTTAGCCCTTTGCTGACACCCACAGCTAACAGCACACTGCAAAGAACAACCTCTCTCTGTTCTGCAAAAGATATATTTGCAAACAATCTCTTTGATTCTGAATGGATGTTTCTTTCTAGTCATAAACAATCAGACCAAAAACCTTACTCACTCTGTTCAGTAGGGAACAGATCTTTGCAAAATTAATCTCATCTCCTGTAAACAATAGCCTTCATGTGTCAACAAAAGTAGGCTTTATTATTTAGCTATTTGCCATCCGTTTTCATGCCTGAAAAGCTTTTCTTCTATCCAGAGAGCAAGAATACCACATAATTTAGGTAACCAATACACACAATGCAGCAAATGGAAAAAATCAAGGAAGAGCTCATGAACAACAAAAAGGCTAAAAATTCTTTTGCAAATGCTCAGACATAATGAAAACTCTGATAACAGAAGAAGGATGTCATAGTCTCCTCACAATGTATTCACAACTAGCAATTTCACAAGCTTCCTATGAGCTTGTTAGGGATGAAATGGCAGTGTGTAAGCAAACCATGAGGACATAGCTTAGTGGTGGACTTGGCAGTACTGGGTTAATGGTTAGACTCGATTTTAAAGGTCTTTTCCAACCTAAATGATTCTGTGGTATAAAAGTTGTTGGGTAACCAGACTGAAATAGATACTGTGACCTCAGTCATAGCAGAATTCTTTTTTGTATTCTCTTTTGTTATCTGAGCTGTCCTAGCTACTAAGTATGTCATTCCTTCAGGAAAAAAGCTGACATTTAGCTGCAGACATCTTGACTATGAACAGGCAATAAATTAGGTAAGAATGTAAGAATAACTGTACTGTATCAGATCAAAAGACCATCTAGTCCAGTACCGCGACCTTGGAAGTGGACATAACACCTGAACAGAGAGCCCAGTATGCAGCGGATGGGACCCCGGAGACAAACAGGGTTAAATGAAGGATTCAACTGAAGCCTTTGAAAATTTTATTCTAATTATGATAGAGAAAAGGTTTCAGAGAGTACCAAACAGAATGTAATCATTGTTTGCTCTCACTGAAAGTTTAAGAAAAGTGAGAATGTAAATTTGAGTATCAAACTTAAGAGAAGATCTAAGAGATGTGAGGTCTTGTGTTAAATATATACAGAAATAAAACCTCTAAGTTTGAACTCCACAACATTTTTCTTTAACTTTTACCTTTGAAAAAGTTCTTATTCACAGTGAAATGGAGATGGATACTTTGGAGTTAGAAATAATGGAACTGTCCTCATCCCACTATAAAATTTCAGAATTTACAATATGTTGTCCATGTTGAAATTAACATGTATTGAAATTAAATTAGTGTTTGAAAGTTTATATAGGAACAGGGAAAGGCTTAGTTACTAATTTTTCACGTTGTCTTGGTGTATATAAGCTAAGAATTTACAGTTACATCCTTTGAAAATATCCAGCAATGCATTTATAGAAATTTTTGGAGGCTTTTCTCAGGCTTCTACAGGCTTTGAAGTTGTGATTATTGCAAAAAATAAAATTACTACCCAAATGCACATTCTCTCAAGCCCTTCTGTTAATGGATCATCTTTCACAAAAGTAGCTAAACTAACATGCTTTGAAGTTAACTCTTTTTATAATTATCTTTTCATCATGAAACAACTGAACTACTGAAAAAAACCCAAACAAAATTATATGTTGAATGATCATTCTTACCTGTGGTCATAACAGTAGTCTGTAAAGCTATACTCTGCTCATGTATGCAGATCAGTCACGCGTGGGTTTGCTGAATTTGGCCTTTCACAAAAATATATCTATGTGTATATACACATGCATACGGAAAATGTATATATACTGAAGGAGAGATTTGTTTGTTTTGATGATTCAGGTTTTTTGTTGTTATTGCTTGAACCTAAATATAATTGTCTGCGCAACATGAACTTGCTATTTGAATTTTCTATGGTGAATAGCTGTCTGTATTCATTTCAGTAAGTCCAGAGAGAGTTTTCTGGAGTCAAAAATAGATCAATTTAGGGTTTGTAAGCATCAGCTAAATCTATAGAAATTTGAAGATCTGCAGTAATTTTGTAGGTGGAAGTCCTTCACTTTATGATTCAACACAATTAAGGTAGATCTGGTTTCTCACATGCATTAATAATTGAAAATACAGCTGCTAATTCAACGCAATTTATTTTTAAAAACATACTTAATACTTCAGGAAACCAAGTATCCTATAAACAAAAGCTCTCACAGATCTGATCAGACCTTCATTTTCTAGTCATTCCATGAAAGAAAAATATGTAACTCCAGAGAGCTGCTGATTAATTAAGGCTCACGCTGGTTTTAATGCCTCAGAGACACTACACATGCTTTGGTTTTACAAGTTGGTGCAGATGAACCACTTTGAGCAAATTCTTGAAGACAAACAGACTTGTAATATAGAGAAGAAAACATTCAGGTTTTTCAGGATTGATATATATACATCCCTACCAGTCCCTATAAAGTCTGAGCTTCACCTCAGAAAATCAAAGTCTGAACAAAGGTAGCTAAATGCAAAAGATTTTCTACTCAAAGACTTGAGCTTAGCTCCCAAACCACTTATATGTACAAATGTATAGTTAGCTAATCAAGTTTGAAATAGTCCAGGGTTTACAGATAGTCTTTGATTAAATGAATAGGAGTTTTTATCAAAAACACATCTGAATAATAAAGTTATTCTCTAAGTTCAAATAACCAGTGTGCTGTGAGATAATCACATTTTCATAATACTATAAAGAAGATGCAGTAACCAAGTAATGAGATGGCCTATACAACCAGCTCTGTAAACCAAGAAAGATAAAAAGACAAACACAAGGTGCAAACACAAATCACAAGTTAATAAAAGATCGAAGTCCTATAACCAGGGACTGTAAATACAACTTTTTAATATACTATTAACTTTAAAGTTCGCAGTGTGTAGTGGTTTTCATTGTCCTACTTAAGATGCCCTGATTTTCAGACCAAAAAGCTCAATTACTTTCTGACAGCCATAACACCTTGAGATCACAGCATTTATTTTCAAAAAACTGCAGAAACACTTATTGGACTTACAGAGAAATATTTGTGTAATTTCACATTATATATTTGTTGTCACTTTCATCGATCAATCAGAAAAAAAAAATCTTCTTTAAGGTAATGTTTAGTAACAGCCTGCTTCTTTTAAGTAAATCATACTGATGCTCCCAAAAGAAATAACTTTACTTCTGCAAAGTGTTGTTTGTGGCTACAGAGTGTGTGTCACTAGGCAGAAATAACACTAGTAAAGCAGTAACAACGGCAGTTAGTTCCTTTCCCAAAGAACTGAATGGTAGTTAAAATTCTCCCTACATTTAGGATATTTTTCTTCTGATAAAGGCTTTTACTACTTTTTTCATCCATTTTCAAAATGCAGCACAAATGGACCTACTACAAAGTAAGCTGTCACAGAAAGAAAAACAGGTGTTCTACAGAGAGATGACAAAAAAGATACATTTTTAGAAAGGCACATAGGGATTTAATTACTCACTTTCCATTAAAATTAATATAAGAGATGTCACTACTTCCAAAGCACAGTGAAAATTTATGCTGTTCTAAAGAACATGTTATGTCTCCTAGATGAACACCAAATTTTAACAACATAAATACACCATCATGTTACCTGGGACACAATAACTAAAGAGTCCAGTACAGGTTTGGATCTGCATGGCTGGGAAGCAGCCTTGCTGAAAGGGGTCTAGAGCTCCTGTGGACAAGCTGACAACGGTCAGCAGGGCACTGCTGCAGCAACAAAGGCACATTGGCTCCTGGGCTGCACCTGCAGGGGTGTCCTGGTTTGGACAGTAAGACAACAACATAGTAATTTTTTTAACATATAGAATATAAAATGTGGAAACCACTATACTCATGAAACAGTAATACAAACAATAACCTGACAATAATAAGAACAAAAAGAATGACCACTCTGCTGCTCTGGGCCAGCTGCTGGACTGTGGAGCGAGAGGAAGGAGAGGTGCCACACGGGCAAAGCTGGGAAGGTGATGCAGCAGGGTCCCATATCAGAACTGCTGGAAAATCGAAAGAGAGTGAAAGGAAACCCTCGGGACGCAAGGGGAAGAAATACCACAATGCTGTTGCTGCCATGTGGTCCTCTGCTCAAGCTGTGGTGATGCCGCGCAGCTGCCCTTGCCGAGAGACAGAGAACTTCTATTTCTGCTCCTTTTATAGGGTGTCTGTTCTTGTCTTTTCTCATACTCCCTTTCCAGTGCTCACCCATAGGTCGGCAGCCTGGTTTGGTGTCACATGGCACTGGGCATCACCCCCTCTCCGGTCCTCACTGTGAGGCAAACATGGTAGTGTTTGCATCCAAAACCGCTCAGGGCAGCACTTGCCATGGCAAGGGACTTCCAATGCCGCCTCCCTGCCAGTGCTGAGGGAACCCAGGCGCTGGAGCAGCCACTGTGCCCACTGCTACGGGGCCGCCCCGTGCCGTGGTGCTGACCTAGGTGGTGCCTCCACTCTGCACATTGCCAAGGCGATGCCAACTCCGCCCACAGGGCACTTGCCACTTGCTACTGGAGGAGCCACCACTGCGTAGCACCGGCGAGCTGAGCCATGACCAGCGCTGCAGCTCCCAGCCTCAGTCCAGTTCCATCCCTGCAACGAGTGCCAAGCTGGGCTGGCTGCACAACAGCCCCACTGCGCTCCATAGCCGGCAGGGGGTTGCAGGGGAACAGGCAGCACCATCTCCCATGCCGCGCTCCGCACTCACAGCCTTTCTCCACCACTGCGCACTGCCACACGGCGCCGGGGACTGGCCCAGGCCTGAGCCATGGGCCAGCACAGTGGCGCCACCACTCCTGGCCCTGGCCCAGCTCGGGCCGGGCTGGGTGGCAGTGCTCCTGGCCCCACTCTGCTTGCTCCCTTCTCTCAAGAAAAGAAAAAACAAAAGTTTTAAAAGACATTCCCCTCCCCTCTTTTTCTGGGTCTGGGGCTCCTGTGGACAAGCTGACAAGGGTCAGCAGGGCACTGCTGCAGCAACAAAGGCACATTGGCTCCTGGGCTGCACCTGCAGGGGCATCTCTAGCAGAGATGGAGACATCACTGGAGCACTGCGTCCAGTGCTGGCTCCCACTGTTCAAGAAAGACTGGAGTGTCCAAAGGAAAGACATGAAGATGGGGAACCTGCCCTACTGAGGAAGGGCTTTTCTCCCTGGAGAAGAGACTTTAAGGGGTGAAACTCATCACAGCATTCTAGTACTTAAAGGGCAGCTACAAACAGGACAAAGACTCTCAGAGGTCACAAGGAGATGACAAGGAGCAACAGATACAATTTTCAGGAGAAGTTTCAGATTAACAAAAGAAAAAAATTTTTTACAGTAAGAACAATCAATTACTGGAACAAGGAATACCCATCACTGAAGGTGTTCAAGCCACAATTGTACAGGGTGCTTAATAACGTCATCTGGGCTTTCTCTCACAATATTGTAAGATCTTCTCCACCCTCAAAGGGTTGTTCTATGGCTTTTTATAAACTTCATTTTAATCAGGTTTTGTAATTTTAGATATTAAAATATGATGAAGGCTTTAACCAGTATTAGAATATTTAGTTAAATGTCAAGGATTATCTTGCTTAGTCTAAGAAGGCTATATGCCAGCAAAAAAAACATCCAAGGCCTGGTTTTTTAAGGTGTGGGTAATGAAAAATTTTGCAGTAAGGAAAAATGGGATCTCAGAATTACATCTTTTCTCATCTTCTCATCAGGTTTGATTCTTTTTCCTGGAATCAAGCTCCAAAGTTAGACAAAAATAAGGTCCTCCTTCAAGCCAATCATTACTTGAACTCCTGCAAGTTCTGCTAGGCAGGAGAAATTCCGCACATCCCAATTCACTTTTCCTTATACCAATTTCCCCTTTATTTTAATTGGCACAATCAAATAGGCCAATTTCTAGGACTGAACATCCTCAGATTATTTGTATGTTATTTTCCCTTCTCCATTCAAAACTAATGGTTTTGCCTCTCTTCTCTATTTTTATAATATTACAGCAAAACAAAAATCCAGTATAAATATGGAGATTGTTTTGCTTAAAAAAATCTCAGATTATTGAATATAAAGTTTCTGAAGATGATTATTTACATTTAATTAATTTTACTGTAGTTTGTATTTAAGGAAGATATTTGAACAGAAAAGTCTGTTGCAAGTTCCGCTGAAGTACTGGCATTTTTTGCAAAATATTCTATGTTTTATGAAAGGAAGCTAAAATACCACTAAACATTCAGCTTATGGACTTATTTATGACAGGAAATGCATTTTTCCTTAGGGAACTAAACTATTATGAAACAGTTGAACAATGTTGCTGAACTTGTCAGCTTCAAACAGAAGGCCAAGTATAACCCTCCAGCATCCACCCCTCATCTGAACTGTACACTGTGCTATTTTTGAGTTAAATGATTCACTGTTTAGCTCAGAATAATGACTACAGTTATGCGATAGAGTTTTTTAACTGCTGCTTAGAACTGCAGACTTTGACTTTTCTTCTCAGCAGTGTGCATGCTGCAGACAATGAGGGAAGCAAAGCAGAGAAGTGCCATTAACAAAAATACTTTCCTCTTAATCTTGCAGAGCAGACGCTGGCAGCTGCCTCCAAAAATCCAGTAACTGTGGATGCCAGAGGGTTGAGCCAGATCTGTATAAAGGTTAACATGTCTACAGGATTACCCAGTGGAGCTGAGAAAGACACCGATCTCCATGAGACAACCCACAGGCAGCTCCTCTGGGACTCTATTCAAGGCTCTGCTTGCAATCCAGGGTCAGAAAAGGCAAGGACTACTGAGGTACTCTTCCTTGCTGCATGAAAAAGATTTGGTTCAAGAGAGCTCTTTCCTCCAATGAGCACATCCTCCCAGCAAAATTATTTTAAAAGGACAAGAGAATTAATAGGCCACAGAGAGATCTATGCCCTTTAAATTCATAATGGAATGCAGTACAAAACAGTGCATGCAGCTCAGCTTCATTTTTTTTTCCCTTTTTTTTTAATTCCGGTTGCATCTTATCCAAAACTATTCATGCAGTAGCAGACAAGGGAGAGGAGAGAAGGAGTAGATGGGATAAGGCAAATTTTTGAATCTTTTTCTCCAACCAGCAACCAGGTAAGAGAAGTAGCGATGTTAGCACTGTCACCTAGTCCATGGGGAGGGTCAGACCAAAGGAGGTGGTAGATTTGCCCTGTTCACTGCCAAAACCTGTAATGTATACTTTATCTGGAGTCACAGTGTAGCAAACTGGATTAGAAGACTTGTTTGAACTCTTGGAAAAGAGACAGAAAATGGATTTCAGTGATGAAATGGAAACAAAAATATTGTCTAGTTTAGAAAAGACAATGTACATTACTGAGATTACAATAATAAATACCACTAGCACCAGACAAAAAAGGCTTCTTTATTTTCAAGTGGGCAAACCAAAAGCAGGTGCAGAGAGCTGAGCCACTGAAGGGAGAGGTAGATGCTGTAGCAATGCTGTACATGGCAGCAGCTGCCTGACAGCATTCCAGCAGCTGGAAACACAGACACTGAGGTAGTAACCACCTCTACAGCTGCAAAACGCATAGCATTTTCACCTCCATCTCCCTCAGAGGCCTTTAGGATGACCTGCGCCTATTAACCCAGTGAGGTAGCAATTCAAGCCTAGCAGCATTTTCTGGTCATGCTTAAGTGGTCCCACCACATAAAAGCCAAAAAAAGCAGTATTTGTGTGCATAGTCTGCGCTCGTTTCTCAGTGTATTACCACTTACATTTGGTGAGTCCTTGTAGGTTTGTCTATTACATCACTACTTTTTTTAGGTTTTCCATCTCTTCTCCATCTCAGGAGATAAGAAAAAATAGTCTTGCCGTTGATAGTAGAAACCTCTCTCTTTAATTTTTCTATGAAAGGAAGACATACTGATAGAAGAAAAAAACATATATTTAGGACTTAGGAGGAATAAAATTTCAGCACTCAGCTACCCTGGATTCCCTAGCCCAGATCTTTAAATATTCATTAATAAGTTCAAATTATATATAAAGGAGATGTAAAACCATGTAAACATACAACATGATTGTACATGCTGCAATTCAACTTTAGATTTTTGTCCATTGTTGCTCTTGTAAAGATGTAACAACATCAACCTTCTGAAAGACCTGTATACAAAACAGATTTAATTACTTATTCATCCGGTGGGTTGTGCTTCTGTTGTTATCACTGCTTACTTTTTATCTGAATAAAGAGTCAATGACAGTAACAGCTATAGAAAATTTTAGCTTCAGTATGAAAGTCCTCCACTGACTGTAACAGTCAAAACCAGAATCCGAAGTTGCTGCATAGCTGCAGTGTCCCAACCCCAGCCCAGGGATAAAACAGAATCATAGATAATCTTTCCTGCTAGATAACTGAGAACACCAGAGAGGGGTTTCTTCTAAACAACACAATCTCAATGCTTTACTCTTTAAAGTATTTACCCCCCCCAGGTCACTGTCTTAAGTAACTACTAGTATTTAGTCTTCTGAAATTATTTTGATCAGAAATTTACCGCTATCTGGTAAATTTGCCTGATAATTTGGATTTTAGCATTTAGCGTTCTCAGACAAAGTATTTTCTATGGAAAATTCCCAACCAGCTCTACTACTAGCCAGACATCTGGAGTATTATTTGGAAGCATTTATGCCTGGAACGACTGCTGAACCATGAGAGATGTCACATCGTGACCTAAAAGCTAACTCCACAATCCAGCTGCACATGCCATGGCCACAAATTCCCTGAACAGATCTAAACCTTGAAATCCTTGTTGGTTTTCCCTGTGCATGTACTTACAGCACCTGGAGAAGGAAATGAAAGTATCGGTTCACTGTGAGGCACCAGGACAAAGTTACAAAGCCAGGTGAAGCGAGGTTTTGTCTCCCTTAAGGAACAGGAAATATGACTGAATTAGAGAGGTCTTTCTATACTAAATACTATTGTGAACGTGTAGTAGTTACTGAACTAAAACAATGGAAAAGCTCACAAGATGCCCCGAGTAACTACCCTGGTTTCTACAAAAACACTTTATCTCGGCCACAGAGACAAGGAATGGTGCTTGTGCTTCCTACTTGCCAGAGAGTAAGTGTCAGAGAACATAAATGGCCAGCACGTCTAAAGACAAAACCTCTCCTCAGTGATCCTCACATTTTTTATTAGCTCTCTGTTCATCTTTTAGGTCTCTTTCTCTCAGCAGTCAGAAAAAGAATATCTTCATAGCCAACTAATTTACTCCCTTTGGGAAAATTTCTGTCTTCAGAAAAATAAGTATCAGTCCAGTATTTCAGACCAGATTCTTCCACAAAGCTGTTGCTGTGCACTCACTAGTCATATAAAACCCCACTTGCCCTTGTTACTCTAAGTTATATGCAGTAACACTGTCATATCCAGCTATGTTATGCCCACTCTAGGACAGAGTCCCTTCAAAAGAAAAGAAACCACAAATAACAGGTGTGGGCTCAGTTTCAGGGTATTTTACAATTGGTAATTATTAAAATCAGACAAAAGGAAGCACTTGAGTGAAAATGACTGGAGGGCTGAGGAAAGTGAGTTCTCTTAGAGTAACCTAACAAAATTTGCAATTTCCCAGATGACTGGGGAGATGTACTTCAACCAGCTCCTTTCATTTTGCATTTCAAAGGCACTGGGAGAAACAGAAGTGCAATCACAAACTTTTCTTAAGTCCAGTACTATCACCAGGTCTGAGTTTGACTTACCATCTCCCAAGCAGGATCTCAGAAAAAAGTACCAATCTTCCCTGAGACATGTAGCTCTGAATGCCCTTCAAATTTGTGTGGCCCTATTGTTGGCAAGCCTGTGAAGTTACGAGCTCTTTGAAGTCTCTTAATGAAAATGTTTCTTTTGTGGAACTGTTTCTGATTTTCTTTTTTAACACGAAGGTATTTATAATTTGAAGTTATGCAGCCTGAAATAGGATGCTTATAGATACCTTCTAGAGTCTGATGTAGACATTAGGGACAAGGCAAAGTTGCTAGGAGACCACAGATGGAGCAAGGAGCACTGCAGTAGCACAGCAGCTTTTCACATGGGGCCGATGAGACCGCCAGCATCAGCAGTCAGCCTTTCACAACTTAAAACAAACCAGACAATCTTTTACTGCTTACATAAAGATGTACATTTGGTGTTGACCATTAAGTTGTTATAAAACTAGCATGCCACAATCTGAATAAAAAGCAAGGCAAGAAACACTGAAAAGGATTACACAGACAACGCTTGCTATTCTCCCTTATTGTTTTCAGGAATGGCCCCTTCATTTAAGAAATAAAAGTCCCATATACAGGAAATGTTGTTACTTTCTACTTGTGTTCTGGACCCAGATGACATATTAACGAAATGCAAAGGGGAATACATAATGAGCTAGCAGAAGGTGCTGTGTACACTACAACTCATTGCCCATTTCCATGTTATTTAGAAAAGTGTGTCACTTTCACTGTGGTCATAAGCCATAACAATCCAAAAAGCCCTTTTGACTCTTCTATGTCCTTACTCATGAGGCAGTTCATACTAATTAATATTTACCACTTGGCAAGATGAGATTAGAAGTTCTATCAAAGTCAGGCTTTCACTGTCGCAGTCATCATGATCACTTGTATTTAAATAGACAACATAAACCAGAATTAATGCAGTTGTAATGGCTGTAAATTCACACAGCTTAGACATGCGATACTAATGGCTCTATTTTTAAATTATTATTTGTCACCTATACATAGAAAGTTGGAGTATAGAAAGTCTGGATCACATCTAAAATTCAAATGGAAAGGGTGTGACTTAATGAAGTTGTGAACCTCTGTTCCAGTCCAGCTCCTTCCAGTGTGATAATCCACCCTGAGAGGTCATTAACCTACCACTGTTGAGGTAGGACTTAGCTGAAAAATATTAATTCATATATTTCATTATAAAGCACATACTGAAAGTATGTCAGATAAATACAGACTAAAACATCTTTACTCTCTTCATTTAAATAGGGAGCTACAGTAACAAGTTCAGCTGTACCTGTTCACCTTGTCAATACTTGAAATTAAATTATGTAAATGTCACCCTTCCCATGAAATGGTCCTTCTCCCATGGTGTTTCTTCTTTATCTAGCTGATAAATGAGAACCAGCTCTTGAGTTGATGGTGATGATATCACACTACACTGTTTCAGCATAGCTTACAAATCAAATAATAAAATAGCTTTGGCAGCACACATCTGACAGTTAGATGCTTCTAGTATGGTAAGCACTGTATTATGATAATAATGAAACAGGACAATAAATAAACTGAGCCGAGGACCAGACTACGCCTTGCAAATATAAGGTCCCATCTACCTCACCTATGAATAAATTAACTGAATTGAAGCCAGTATCAGATGGAAATTTTCTGCATTATATTTAGATTATTTCATAAACTAGTCATTAGCAAGTGAGCAAAAAGTTTGTGGTTACAGTATTCAGAGGCTTAATTCTCACGTTACTGTAACAAATAATTTCAAAGATACATGACATGTTTCTGCTGTAGCAAAAAATTTTAAAATGTGTTTTGAATTACTGTGATAGGGCTCAATCTTTATATTTTGGACAGGAACATTTGCACACAAATCTATATAATTGTTGTTAATTTCAGCAGCTTCATGTAAATATTTTACTTTTCTTCTGTGTATTCCCAGTTCTGTATCTCTTCACAACTCTGTTAGGACCACCTTCATACACCACAAAAATAAGCAGATAATTTTCTTTTGGGAAATCTCATTAGTCAAAACCAAATACGTTTTGCCAGAGGAGCCCTTTTAACAATAAATTGAAGAGGACGCATTTCTTTTTCTTTCAGATATGCACTGCACATTAAATAATCAGGCAGATTTGAAGCATAATAAAAAGTGATCCCAGCAAATACAGGTTTTAACACATCAAATGAGATTTGCACTGCAACTTTTCACTAAAGGTCAATGCCCTAGAGAATGTGTCTTACAGCATTATCTCTAGCTATTAAAATTCATGTAATTCCACTTTATATAAAAAAGGTGTAGTAAAATATGAAGCATATCCTAAATGCAAGTAAAACTCACTTAAATGTAGGAGGTAATTTTAAATCAATATTTTCAGACTACAGTCATAGAGCACTATGTATGATTAGTTGCACAAAACCTAATTTAAAGGAGTGCTTCCAGAGTAAAATGTTTTACTGAAATGATAAAAATGTATACCCAATTCTACACTCAGTGTCTGTGGCAAAAGTCCTTTATTTGTGCTAAGGTCTTAACTCATTCTAAAATAACAGGATTTTGCCTCAAGCAGAACAAAGTTCAAAAAAATCATACAGGAACCTGAAGCCTTCTCCATAACCTACAGGACAATAATCAGCCCATTTTTTGTTACCAATATTTCTTTCTAAAAGGGCAGGCTGTGTTACAACACTGATGATAGGATTTCTGGGTGCTG
>VYZS01098662.1:0-11003 GCA_013400695.1 Neodrepanis coruscans
ACACACACACACAATAAGGGAAAAAAAAAGAAAACCACAATCCTCAAAATATTTGCAAATCCAAGAGCTTATCCTCACCCTGGGCAGGTAAAACTAACCAAGCATAGGATCAGTAAATCACAGAGTCAACCACTTTCATCATCACACATGAGGCAGCTGGAAGTGCAGCTGGCATGGAGCACCACACTGAGTCCTTGTGGAGATGCTAGGGATCTGACACTGTGGGTTTTTCCTTTAATACCATTGCAGCAAGCAGCTTGGGAATCAGCAGGAATCCCAGCCATACATTAGATGGGATTGGGCTTCAGATGGGTGTGATTAAGGAAAAAAGGCTGCTTGTGGTACCAAAGGCACCCACTAAATGAACTCCTTGCTTGGACTGTGTGGGGGACCATGGCTGATTCAGGACCAAATGGGCTGAGTTAATGCAAGCCCCTGCCTTTGTCAAAGGGATTTGATAACTTTAACCAATAACTGAAGTGCTGAGGAGGGAGAGCTCCCACACTTTTAAGCACAGGAGGAGATTTAAGGCATCCCTGCAAAGCTAAGAACATCCTGTCTGGAGATCAGCACATCAATGCCAAAAATAATTACCATAAAGGGGCTGGTTGTACAGCATCTTATTGCTTTAGCTTACTTCCTGCTACTTTCCCTTGCCACCAAAGCCCTCTCCAGTGTGGCCAGTCCCTCCTTCAGTTGAGCAGAGGCCATCCTCTCTCTCTCTGTACTTAGGGGAGCTGTGAAGAGGTGGAGTTGTAGGGTGAGATGTGAAGGGATCAAGTTGTCCTGACACATCAGCATCATTGGTGCAGGATGCCTTGAGGCAGCCACCACTGAAACTCACTGTATGTGAGGCATGTGTTGTCAGCAGTGGAAAGAAGATGGACTGGCATCTGGCTTTCAGATATGTCCTTCTGCCATTCTGAGAGCAAACTTGGAGCTGGCAGAAGTAGAGCAGGTGGCATATCCCTTGCCTGCACTTGTGTTGAGCCAGGCTGGTGTGTACTCTGTGGGCAGCAGTGAGTCTGGGCTGCCCCGGGGCAAGGTGCCAGTGGACCAGAACAGCACATCTCTTGATAAAGTCAGCAGGAACTCAGAAACACAGCCCACAGGGAGCACTGCAAATCTGAAGGGTTTTTTCCAGCATGTTTGGATTGGGGATGTTAGCTAGAGTGGCAGCATCTCCCGAGCACTGCAGAGGTGTCAGAGTCTGGGGTCAGGCCAGTCCGTCTGGAGTTTCATGGCATTATCTCTTAAATGCCTTTAACTGTAATAGGATGGGCTGACTGATTGGATTGTGTTCTGTAATTAATTAGCTGGGCACACCGTATGGGAAGCGGCATCAGTGCGAAGAGATGCAGCCCCAATCTGCTGGCAAGAGCTATTAAGCTTCAAATGTCCACTTCTCATTAAATCAGACCTTGTGCAGCATTAGTCCCTGGGTGGAGGATGCTAGTTCCAGTGTCCTGGCACTTCTCCATGTGAGGAATTGTGGTTTTTCTGCCAGACAATTCCCACAGAGCCTCTGTCCTGTACCCCAACCAACCCACCTGGCCTAGGGGTCCACTAGGAAGGAAGAGTTTGTTTGGGCTTATTAGAGGTGTATTGAGGGTGGTAAGGGGGGGCCCTCTCTTGCTGGGGTGACAAACCCTTTGAGGGATGCAGGAAGGCTCTAGTGGATTAGGGGCTGCTGGACATGACTGGCGCAAGTCCTGTTGTTCTTCCCTCCCTCACCAGAGCCCATGGGCTTCTCCCCACTCCTCTCCTGCTCCCAAACTCTTCTCAGGCTCCTTTGTCTACTTTTAGCATCCATTTGTGCCTTTAAACAGATAACATTTCCCTTAGCATGGATTTTTTCCTTTGTGTTTACTATGAGGATTAATCAGGAGCAGCAGCATAAGGGAAACCTGCAGTGGCTCCTTGTTTATTGTTTGATTTGTGAAATGCTACTGGGCTGGGCTTGTGTTTCAGGTCCTTGCTGTTTTTTAAGGGATCCATTTTGTGAGTGTTGTGGGAGGAGGGATGTCCCTGTCTGCTCTGGGCAGGGGTATCTCCTGGTTAAGTGCCATCCTTTGGGCCTCTGGTTTCTCCTTCCCTCACTGAATGCTGTGTGGGTGGAGGAGAGGGCTCTTCTTAAGGTGCCTCCTCTGTGAAGTGAGACCTGTTTTCTGCTCAGATGCCCTAAACAGTCCTTCCAACATCCACGGCTCTGTCTGCAGTATCCAGGTGCCTCCGGTGCCTCTTTTTAGTGAGGTGGGATCTTTATTGATAACAGGCAATTCTGTGCTCTTGTAGAGTTTCAAACTGGCTTGTAATGGGGAAACAGAATTTTGCCCACTGATATCTGCTCAAAACTCATTCCAAGGGGGCCTGGAATGAGTTTTCTCCCTCCTGGATGCTGCAAGGAGGTTGGGGTGGAGGAGGGCAGTGTAAAACTTTGCATAGTAGACATTGCTGCCAAGCTGGAGAAGAGTTGTAATACTCTCTGCACCAATGGTGGATAAATCTTGGAGGAAAAAAAACGAAGAAAAACCGACAAAACTGTCATGTGCCAGCTCAGCTTAACCCACAAAGGAAAACCACGTCGTTTAAAAAGAAAAACTATTAAAAATAGAATTCTTTAGCTGAATATGCCACTCAGGAGGGTCAATGAACTCTGTTTCAAGAGCTGGGAAACAAAATGCCCCAGGGGCTGTGATAGGAAATCTTTCCTTTCTCAACTCCCTGAATGTCGGGTGTGGCTCCTTCGGCTTGTTGTTTTTTCCATCTGGCTGTGTAGTGGTCGCCGGCTGCTCTTGGATGCTGCTGCTGCTGCTTGCTGGAAGTGGGGATTCACCATCTTGGGGAGAAGCTGGTACTCAGATCTGTGTTACACCTTGCCATGGTTTCCCACTCGACGATGGGGCTGAAAGGAAGGTGATGAACTCCACATAGCATCTCTGCTCTATTTATTTAATTTTTAATTGCCTAAGGAACCCTCTTATTTGCTTTGGTGCTGACTAATGAGATGCGCCTCACTTTGAGAGCGTGTCACAAACAATAAATTTCTCTGGAGCTTCTGGGCTTCAAGGATGCCTTCATGCTCCTCCTGGCTGGCTCAATCCTTCTCCATGTCACCCTCTGCTGCTGGCTCTTGCCCCAGCCTGACCCTTGAACATCCTCCCAGCAAAGGAGAGGAGGGTCAGGGTGAAGAGATTTAGGTGTGAAATCAGCTGTCCCTTTGGGCTGGCCTCAAGGCTGGGGGTTCGGGAGCTTCACATATTTGTTTATCTGGGCTCAAATTGGAAAGAAGAAATCACCAAGGACACAGACCAGCTGCTGTTTAGCAGCCATGATCTCTGTTGTGTTTTCCCAAAGATGTCTGCTGTGCCTGGGGGTGTGAGCACTGTGCCAGGCTCCAGCTAATCTCTCCAGGGGCTTAGTCTGTCAGTGAATCAGCATGCAAGTGAAGACCCCATGGAAGACTTTTATTCCCATAAAAAATGCATTTTTTATTGGAAGATTTTGCCTGGAGCATGTCTCATTTGGTGAGAAGGGATGGTCTCCAACAGGAAAATTTAGATGTATGCATGATTTTCAAGGCTTCCCCCATGGGGCTTTATCAAAAGAACCCTGGTTGCTCCAGAGTGGTGCAGAGATGAAATTCTTCTTTCTCCCTGTTCTGCTGTGGTCAGGATGTGGGGTGCAGTGACTGGGGCCAGAGCAGTCCCCTGGGATTCTTGTGTGCATATATAGATATTATAGTATAGATATTGTGTTTTATAGGGATTGTATGATGCTTATAAAGGTGAGGAGAAGGGTTGTGGGTGATCTGAGGGCTGCCACCAGTGGGGCAGAGACCATAGCAGAAGGGGTTGAATGCTGCTTTGTTTGAGGGCATGGACATTTTGGTGCTGTTTGTCACCTCTTGCTGTGTGACACTAACCTTCACTTTTCTGGAGTCGTTAAGGGACTGCTTGAGATTTCAAATCATTGATGGGAAGCACCAACTATTAGCACTGCTTCTCTTTGTATTCCTGATGGATTCTCTTAGGCTTGCTCTTAGTGGCTCTCCACCGTTAGCTTTTGTTTTCTCCTCAATAGCTTGTCTAATAAACGCCATTATCTTGGGCACAAATCTACTTCATGTCTCAATTCCACTTGGTGAGAGTTGGTAATAACAGCAGAACAGCATCCTTTGAAAAGGGACTCTGTCACCAGCAGCCCTGAATGCCACTTCTCTGCTTCCCACACTTGTCCCTAGAGCAGATAAAGACAAGGGGAAGATGCGTGGCCAGAAAGCAAAAGGGGCGTCCTCCTGATAAATTGAATGTCTGAGCAGTGCCGGCAGCAGTCAGTGCAGCAGCTGTGGGGATCAGTGCAGCTCGGCCCCTGACACCTTGGTCATTAGAGAAGATGTGTTTATGGCCTGAGATCCCTCCTAATTCCAGCAGATTAGAGGGGAAGGATGGTGGTGAAGGGTGACAGCTTGTCGAGAAGGGAGATCAGGAGTATTTCTTACAGCTTGAAGGAGCTTCTCATCTGTGCCCAAATCAAGCTGTTGCCTCCCAGTCTGAATCTGGTCCTGGAAAGGCTTTTAACTGGTAGATGCTGGGGTGCTTACTGGGTTTTGGGTCAACATGCAGGTCAGTAAGTGGAAATACTAAGGCAGCTCTGTATTTTGGCTGAGGGCAGTATGTTCCCAAGGGTGTTTAAACCCATGGAGACTTGATCCCATGAGAGACCCATGATCAGAGGAAAGGGGACCATTGGTGGGAACATGCTGCCCCAGCTGCTCTCTGTTGTCCCATTGCTGGGATCACAGAATGTGCTGAGTGGGAAGGAACCCACAAAGATCATTGAATCCAACTCTTGGCCCTGCATTGGACCATACCCGAAAGTCACACCATGTGCCTGAGAATATTGTTGAAATGCTTATTGAACTCTTTCAGTCTTGGTACTTTGACTACTTCCTTGGGGGGAAGCCTGCTCCAGCACCCAACCACTCACTGGATGAAGCACCTTTTTCTAATATCTGAACTAAACCTTTCCTGACACAGCTTCAGAACACTCCCTCAGGCTCTATCACTGGTCATCACAGAGAAGAGATCATCTCTGGCTGCCTCAATATTCATCCCCTCCCTGAGTTATAAATATTTTATCCTCTCAGTACCTACTGCATCAAGTTTGGGTTTTTTAAAGGCATTTTCTTTTTCTATTTTTTCCTTATTTGATTCTTGTAGTTCAAAATGTGCCCACCATGCGTACAGTGCTCAGACATGCTCTCAGCTTCCCCCCAGTATAATTGCTTTAAAACTGCAGATAGTTGGCGAAAGCAATTTTCTTTCCATTACGGAAGACTCCAGCTTCTCTCATCCTTCATGCAAGTCACTCTCTCCCAGCCTTACATTCTCTCTGCTGCTGTGTGATTCTCAGCACCCAGCTTGTGGTACCTCCGCTTTCCAGAATGATGCTCTTGCTTTTCCAGAACTTGAGTGGTGCAGGGATCTCTCTACATCGGGGGATAACTGGCTTCTACTACAGCTTCTGCTATGCGAGGGTGATGCTCTCTGGAAGCAAAGCCCTTCCCTTGGCCTTGCTGTTGCCACCTCTCCCTGACAGGATGGGTACCTGTGCCAGGCATGTGTTTACTGCAGTTTTGCAGCTCTACCACCTGTATGTTTAACATGCCCTTTCTGTTTGAAGGTTGTGGGCTTTCAAAAGAACTAATGATGGAAAATAAATTGGAATCTGAGAGAAATCATCTTTAGGCATTCTCTGTAGGCCCTGTCTTGTCTTGCCTCCCTCAGCCATGTTTAATGCTGTTACTGGAGGGGAATATAAATGAGGAGGAGTCCCAGGTCTCTTTGATCTGTTGTGATGCCTCATGCTTGGTGGATCTCACTGTAGGAGACTGTCCACTCACTGGTGCTGACAAAACCAAGAGGGTCTGAAGATGGTGGAAGTGAGGAGGTATTGCTGGACCTTCTTGGATGGCTTGGAGTTCTGAGTCAAAAAAGGTGGAGGCACACTGAGTTTTCTGAAGGTCTGTGTCCTGCCTGGGGGACTTGAGGTGCATTCTGGTATGGGGCAGCAGTTGTCTTTGGTTCCCTGTCTTGGGGAATCAGCCCCTTGTGTCAGCCACCTACCCTGCAGGTGAAGTTGGGTCACAACCAAATGCACCTCAATGTGCTCCTTGCACAGCTACAGCTGTAGAATTCCATATCCTGTGCAGAGACCCTATAAGGTATAGGTTTCCTGCATGGAGGGGAAGATGTGATTTTCCCCAAGGACCACTACCCTCACATCAGGGAGGGAGGATGCTGGTCATCACACTTGGGATGTCCCTGCTGAGGCCAGCAGTATCTTCAGGAGCACCCAAAAATGTCATGTCTGGGCACTGTCATGGCAAGAGAGGGTGCAATGGCTTTCTCAGCATCAAAACTTTTTGTCCCTGGAGAAGAGCTAATGTGCCATAAAACCTTCTCATTTCTCCTGTGCCTGCTCTGCAAAGTGAATGCGAATGGGCATGAACCATGAGTCTGTGGAGAGCCATACCTTACACTAGCCTCTGTCGAGAGGCTGTTAAGGCACTGTTGCCTATCTTAGTTGGCCCCTGAGCTGCTCTTGGACATGAACCAGCCTTGTAATGAAAGCTTTTTCTGTGTTTGTTTGTTTTCTGAGCACCAGTTTAATGTCTGGAAAATCCTGTTGCTGCAGAGCCCAGAGCACTTTGAAGATGCTGTGGGAGAGAGTGGATGCTCTGTAGGGACCCCACCTGTGCCAGGTGGGGAGAGAAACCTGGCTTGTCACCACAGCCTGCTTTGCATTTCCAAGGGATTTGGCTTGGTGTGTTAAGGGAGGTGACAAGCTTTGCTCTCAAGGCACAGATGCAGTTCGCCGTGGGAGCCTGGCACAGTATATACCATGTTCTCCGAGTCCTGGATCTTTGGAGGGATCTAGATGAGGAGCTGAGGGTTTGGACAGGCAGGATTCATGAGTCTGAAACTTGCTGTAGTTGTCACAGCGTGTTGGGTGGTGGTTGTGCATCCCTCTCTTTGGGGATGATGCTGGTGGCTTCCAGTTCCAACTAAGACGGAGTCAGGGCTGTCTGGCTGCTCTGAAGAGCTCCATACCTCTCCAAAGTGGGACTTATTGCATCGGTATCCCCCCAGTCAGATAGTTCTGTGCTGTCTTAATAGTGTCAAGCTCTGAAGGAGCTTGGGCAATTTGCTTGATAAAGCAATGTGCTAAATATGTCAACACTTAGTGCATGTTTTTAATATAATATTTCAGATTGTTTTGAAAGAAGCCAAGATCCTGCTTTCCCTCTTCATTAGGAGCATTTTATGTGAAAGAGATAAACAATAGTGAGAGTTTGCCAGAGAGAAAGCTTTCCCAGGTATTTGTTGCTGCTGAGAAATCAACTGCTTTTTACAAAAAACCCTCAATGCATAACTATCAGGGCAATTAAACAGCGTGTAAGCTGCCAAGGAAGGTTGTAGAAATGGTTTTGCTGGAGATGTTGGAGGCCAGGCTTTACTGTAGCCATTGGGCATCCTTTAGGCACAGTAAATCCCAGTTCCCAAAGGGGGAGTGGACTAAATGACTCACCAGCAGCTCCTGGCCACCTGGGAGTTTCAGGAATACAATTCCTGGCTGGAGGAGTGAGTGGGTTTGTAAATTTCATGCTGTTTCAGCCCAGAATTGATGACTTTGGCTTTTAACTGGCTTCCTGGCAGGACTAGGAGTGGGTCTTGTCCTGGACTCCAGCTGTGAGCCTTGGTCTCCTGCCATGGAAAGGGTAGGACCTTATGCCTGCCTGGTTGCAAAGCTGTGTTCTGGCTGGTGTTACTCAAAAGAAGAGAAAACCCAAAAATTCCACTGCAGTACTTTCATCAGGGAAACTGGGTTCTCTCTGCTCTCTGAAGAGTTTTTCTTCCATCACAAGTTGGAGGAAACTTACAGGGAACTGTAAACTCCCCTCTTCAATGATTACAAACCTGGAGAGATGGTGGGAGGGAGCTTTTTCCAGAAAAAGCTTTCTCCCATCAGGCCTCCGCAGCTGAGGTCCCAAGATGTGGTCTGAGATGACTTCCTCATGAAAGGGAGAGCAGCCAAAAGCCTGGAGCTTTCCAATCATGGAAAAGTCTGTCTGAAGGGTAGGGACCCCCAGCCTCATTATCTGGGGTGGTTGGAACTGGGGCAGTGGACCATGGAGAGAGATTTAAGTGGAGAGGGTGCCAGAATCCCAGTGCCAGAATCAGCCCAGGAGAAATGCTCTAGAGAGGAGAGTTGTGTAGATGTTGGCATGACAGCTGGCTGTGCTGATATGTGGGCTGTGATGGGATGCTCTGATACAGGGCAGGGCAGGAGGGGACTAACTGGGTGGTTCTGAGATGGGACCTGCCATGTTGTGCGTGTGCTTACAAGATGCTGATGGGTCAGGGGAGAAGCTCCCTTGGGATGCTGCTGCCCTGCTGTGCTCAGGACAGGCAGGATCTCATTTTTTTTTCCCCTCCTGGTAATCCTGTACTCAAATACTCTTCCTGAAGATCTGGGTTTTATCTCTCTCTTTTTTTTTTTTTTTTAACTATTCCTAAATGGAGTGTTTAAGCCTATTCTTTTGTTTTCTGTGAAAGGAGCAATAAATCCTTTATCCTGCCTGGCTATTTCTTTGTGTGTGTTTTTTCATTGTGCTCCAGCTTGTCAGCTGTGTCAAAGCCTGGAAACCTTGGCCTCTGTTGGACTCCAGACTTGGATTTCTCTGTATTTAACAACACTGTCTCCCTTGGACTAACAGTTCTTTTCTCTCCCCTTGGTATCTTTTTTCTAGTTTTTTGCAAAAAATACCTGGTTAAAAAAAGTCCTGACAAGAGGGAGCAAGTTGGGCTCATCCCTGGCACAGCCTGCCAGTGGTGGCAAGGAGTCACAGCTAGGGTGTCCTCTTGTACACCCATGCCTCTGGGGTACCAGGGCTGCCCAAGGAAACGGGAATTCCTCTGGGTGAGGGAGCTTTCTGGAGATTGGCTTGGAACAGCAGGTGCCTAATGCTCAGGCAGTGGATGTGATGAGCACAAAGGCAGGATTTCAGTGCACAGCAGGATTAGCCAGGGTAAGGCGGATGGCTGCCTTTGTGCCAGGGCCACATGCCAGCTGTGACTGTTTTGCCCACTTCTGGGAGCAAGCTTAGGGTGTCCCCCTGCGGGGATGTGGTGGAGTGGACATCCCTGTGGTTGGGGAGAAGAGTGGCTGTGGCACTGGTGGCTGCAAGAGGGACCGAGGATGGTGACATGTGCGCTGCAGCTCTCTCCATGCTCCCGACAGTGATAGCAACAGCCTCAGTAAGCTGCCAAGGAGGGTTGTAGAAATGGTTTTGCTGGAGATGTTGGAGGCCAGGCTTTACTGTAGCCATTGGGCATCCTTTAGGCACAGTAAATCCCAGTTCCGAAAGAGGGAGTGGACTAAATGACCCACCAGCAGCTCCTGGCTACCAGGGAGTTCCAAAGTATGCTCTGAACTGTACTGCTATGAGCAATTCCAGAGTGTTTCAGCTCAGAATTGATGGTTTTGGCTTTTAACTTGCTTCTTGGCAGGACTAGGGGTGGGTTCTGTCCTGGGCTCCATCTTGGAGCTTAGCAGCCAGTTTTCCCCTATTCTCTGGGGTCAGCTCCATCAGCTGTACTGGTGCTTTGGGAACACCATGGCAGCTTCCCACATCAGGCAACATGGTTTGTGCGAGAACAAAAGAATAAACAGTGGAAACTGTCATTAATTAGTGCAGCTAATTATCAGTGTGCTTGGCCTGGGCTGAAACTTGGTAAGGCTCCAAAATCTGAGGAGAAGCCATGTGAGAAAATGTTGTCCGATCCTCTTGGGGGAGGGATCAGGGAAGGGAGGGGATGCTTTCCCAGCACCTCTTTGCAGCATGTCACACAGAGAGCTTGGATTTAGGAATCACTGCCTGTATACCTCAGAGGTGCTGCTATTGCCATCCCCAGTAGCATCCTTCCATTCCCTGGTGCTGCCTTTACTGAGAGATCACTTCCCTCAGTCACAATCAATGTCAGGAGCTGGGTGTTAGACCCCTCTGTGCTACAGTGCTGCATCTGTTAATTACCAAATCCTCATAAGGGTTGGTGAAGTTGTCTTCCCTATGGAATAGGATCCTTCTGGCTTGCCTTCCCCTACACTGTACAGCTGCCTTATTCTTTGCTCTCCATTTGCAAATTAGCACAAGGACCATGATCAGCAAACAAATTTGCAGCAAGCTCATGGTGGGCTTGGAGATTTGGAAGAATCCTTGGCAAATATTTGCCAGCCTCCACCGCAAACCTCATGAACACTTTTCATGACTGAGACATTCTGAGTGTAGCTGGCAACGTTGGATAGGATGGGAGACCTCGGGTTCAGGATGGCTGCTAAAAAATATCTGAGCTAACAGATATTCTTTAACTTGCTTCCATCCATCCTTTTCCCTGCCCTCTCACTGTGCAGCATGGGGATAGCTGAAGATGTGATACACTTGACTGGAGCCATAGCAGGATCGCACTATCTCTGTTAAAAGGTGGCTGCACCTAAATGCCATTTGCTCAGTGAGGTCTGAAGTGGTGCCCTTTGGAGTAATTGGGAGACATGGCCCCTTTCCTGAGCACAGGAGAGTCTATTTTCCAAGGCACCATCACTTTATTATTAATTTGTTAAACACTGACTGCTCAAAGCTGTTTGAGATGCAAAAAAAGAATGTGAGCTCTGCCTTGGGGACCTCACTGCTAAGTAAGTGTATTAAATCAAACCTGTGCTGGAGAGGAGGCTGCTGCACGTGAAGGTGAAGATGGCACCTCCTCCATCAGGAAAGGATCTTGCTCCTCTTTCAGTGTTGAAGTTGGAAGGAGTGATTGCAGATCAGCAGATCAAGGACCTGCTTTCTCTTAGCATTTCCAAGGTGCCAGTGGAACCTCTTGGTTTGAGAGCAGTGGAGAGAGCTACCCTGGCCTTGCAAGACCCCTGGCTGGGCCCTCTGA
>VYZS01098681.1:0-14553 GCA_013400695.1 Neodrepanis coruscans
TGTGGTAAAACCATGACACCTTCTTGTCAGGGTTGTTTTTGATTTGTTCTTCTCTCAGCCTGTAGTGATACCAGGGTTTGTCCTAAACCAGGTGTAGCAGATAAGAGATTGTTATAGTGTGACTCATTAAGCAAAAAATATGCTGTGTCTTTAGCTGTCATTTGGGATCTGTCTCGACTGTGAGGCTCTGGCAGGGCATCAGTCTTGGATACTACTGGAACTGCTAACTGCTTGCCTCTTTCTCTCTGTGGTTTGTTGCCCTCAAGTGGGAGGGAATTAAGAAACAAATTTCTGCCCAGTTTATACTCCCATAAAAGTTGTTCCACATGTCTTTTCAGACTTGCCACCTTCCTGAATTTTATGAACAGTAACAAAGACTTGAAGAAAGATACAGAAAGTAATGTATAGGATATTTCAGGTATGATTATAAATAAAATATTCTGAATGAATAGCTAGAATAGAATGTCTAGAATACTAGACATTTCATAATTTTTTGGATGAGAGGGAAATCAGAAAGTAGATACAAAATATCAAACAACTGTATCTGATGAACATGAGCAACTCAAACTGCAGGAGAAAGTACACTCTTGCTGCTGGAGCCGATGTGAGAGGGAAAATAAAAAATCACTCTTCTAAACCTCTGTAACCTCACACATTTCTTTCAGTGTTAAAGTTGTGGAAGTTAGTATTGCATGCTCTGATATAAGCTACATTTTACGTTTGTTGCAGAACAAGTCTTTATTTCATGTAGTAAATGTTTGCTGCTCTTGCAGGGCTCAAAAAACTTTTGATCACTTGGCTTCTTTAGCTGATATTGCTGTGAGCTATGAGCAATGAAACACAGTCAATATTCACTTTAATAAATGAATTTCTTAGCAGCAAGAAAATCATATTATAACCTCACCTGAACTGACATCTGCTCTTGGTAGTTTGGCAATAGTTGTGTATCCACAAATACTTTGAACGTTCAGTATTACACGAATATATGGATCACCTGTAAGTACGCTCAGATGTTGAGCTGAGATTTAACTATCCCAAAATATATGATTGGAGTCAAATGGCTTGGACTTGTTGTAAAAAACCTAAGAAGAATAATTCTCATCTATAAGATATACACACTGCAGTGCAAATTGAGGGAAGCTGAATATTTTCAGCTGACATGTAGAGTGTGAGCTGAGGACCTGTGAATTTTATCACATCTTCACAGTAAGAAATATATAAGGACACTTATCAAATCACACAGCATTGTCCTATGTGTAGTCTAACTGTGATGCGTATGTTGTATTTTTTGTAACCTCCATGATGTTATCCAGGGTTTTTTTGGACATTGCCATATTAAAAAAACCCTAAACTTCCACATATTAACAATATTATAAATTCTTGGAGCAAAATTGTGTTAGCAATGACAGCTACTACTGTATTCAGCATAGGGAAAAACAAAATTAAAAGACAGGTTTCTCTCTTGCTCTGTTCTGTTGAACACAACATAATATTCTGGTTCATAAACCTTGAAGGTTATATGTGATTCCAGTATCATATTGAGTAATAAGCTGTCATAAAGAAACATAGAATATGACATAGTAAGATAAATTTTTCTAAGAGTACTTACTGTTAAAATGCATGGTAACATAAAATGTAGTGTAGTGTATTATATTAAAATATATATGCCTTTTGCTTATTTTAGTATACAAAATATGTATACTATTGAACATATAGAATAAATGCTTATAGTGTAATCACTTTTATCTAGTGTTTAATCTTATGGTTCTCAGTCCTGCTTTGCTGTACTGCCTGTGCCTAACTGATGTTCATTCTGGAAAGCTCAGCTGATAGGTATATCAGCAATTTTATTTATCAGCTTAATATAGATTTTACAGTAATGAGGACAAGAAAGTCGTGAATCTGTGTGAATGGACATGGATTGAAATCTGTGACAAGTCTGGTGACATTTAAAATGTATTCTTCACAAAGAATTTTAATTTTGCAATAATTCTACTAAATCAAATTGGTGCAACATCAGCACAGCAGATGAGAGTATTGTGTTACGTTTGGCCTGTCAACATTTCAGGAACTTTTTCAAATATTTGACAATCTTTTTTCAATATCCAGGAAATCAAATAAATGTTCAAGTATATACTAATGAGAATGGGACACCTCCTCTTCCAACTCCTCCTTTACCTTTTGAGCATTTAAATTGCTCAAAAATCTCATATTGAGAAGTAATATATTTCAAAACATGACAATGACAAGCAAGGATGTAATATATGCTGGTGTTTCATATACATGGAGGAACTTCAAGCATAGGAAACATTTACTCTGCTAAAATTATTACTCTTTTTTTTTTTTTGTCTCTAAAAAAGTAGAATTTGGATGGATTCCAGGGTTTCAACCTAGCTTTTGACAAATCACAGAGTCTAACTGATGCAGTACTATCTGTAGACAGCGTCAAGTTGGAGAGTCAGTAAGTTCTCAGCATCACATCAGACCTGAACTGTCCTTGGCAATTCCCCTTTCTCCCTAATTAAACAATGTACAGCAAATAGATAGTCTGAATCTAGACCTCAGGATTCATCCTGTTTCATTAAAGTGGTTGTAAAAATTTGCACTCATTTTGTCTGGAGTTGATGGAGCTCATTTAATTTATACAATTTATTCCACATACTGTAAAGTCAATCAATACATGAGTAAAATAGCATTAGAAAAATGAAGAAAGAGCAATCTCCCAGTTAAAAAGAAAAATTATTCTTTCTGTTGAATCAACATGCTGATGGCTGGTAGACTATGCACCCCACTTGTGCTTGACTCCATTCTTTTCTAAAAAAAAACCCAAAAGCCAAACCCCAGATGCATTAAAATGTTTAATATATTATTAGACTGTAAGGAATTTTTCTGAAGTAAATGATTAGTTTATAGTCTTTATTTGCAATATGGTAAAGGATTTGATTTTCAGAAAATTCTGATCACTCATCAAGTTAAAGGCTTATTCTGAAGCATCAGCTGTAAATGGCTCAATATATACATATATTTTAAAATAAATCTCTTCCCACTCTCCTATTCATTCCTTTTCTAATTTAATCTCATCTTTTATTTAGAAGTTCCTTTCTTTTCTAAAGCTTTCCATTGCAGAGAGCTCTTCTTTTTGCTAGGTTCTTCTGTTCCTGCTCTTAGGCTGACTATGGGGAAACAAGCAGATCTTTGTAACTCTTTGGTCTCCAATCACTCTCAGTCCTCAGGCCAAAAACTTGTAGATCTGTTAATATCTTTCTCTTCTGCAGTTGCAGCATGTCTTCCACATGTTCAGGTGGAACTTCCTGTGGAACACTTTTTGCCCGTTGTCTTATTGGTTGACACCGACAAGAAGAGCCTGGCTCCTTTCTTTTGATACCCTCAGATACTTATTGATAAGGTCCACTCCCAGTTGTCAGCTTGGCTGTAGTTGCTGAGCAATCAGCTTTTTTGGTACCCAAATGCACACTTATTCTTTAAATATCTTTGTCTATATCTCTATGTTTACATCTTTTTCTCTCTAATTTACTTAAGGATTAGACAAAGGGCCAAGAACTTGTCTTCTATTATTGGTTGCATTCCTCAGAGCAGGGACTTCAGAAGAAATACATTTAATCCCAGCCTCTGGGACCCTACCACAAGCCTGAAGAGTGGAAATGGTTCTAGATGTGGGGATTGCTTTGCAAGATCAATGGAATATCTATCTGCATGCAAAAAATGTTGTGGAAACTCTTTAAACAACTCAAGCACTTGTTTTATTAAAGTAATTCTTTGACAGGAAAGACAGAGCCAAACTTACATTTAAGGCTGCTTTTTTTTTTTCCCCCAAAGAAATGAAAACTTTATTTTGTTTCATGTTTTATAGCAATATCAGTAAAAAAAAAAAAAGACCATATTTATGACTGTTGTCTAATCTGAAAGCAAAACTATAATTTTGAAATATGCTGGCTGTAGTGAGTACAGACACTACTGTCAAACTGGACTATTTGTATTTACTTAACTGATTTCATTGAAGCTACAGCAATTTAGGTAAGAGTGATCTATACAGATTTACTTACATCTCTTAAGTCTCCAATCTAATATGTGGCCTAAGTTAATTTAGGTGGATTCTTTTAGATCACTTTCTCTGTATGTTTTAAATGAAATCACATTCCTTCCAAATCTTATTAAAGGATTGAGACTGTCTGTTTCCAGTAAATTTAGGCCTTTGAGTTGAAGTAATATATGAGCTCTTGCAGTTTCCATCCAGCCTGGTTTATATTTTTCCGGAACTGAAAAATGGTAACCGGAACCAAACTGAATAAATGAAGTCACAAAGAGAAAAGAAATTCTGCATTCCACTAAGAAGCAAATATTTCTTTTTTTAAACATAATTTTAATATTTGTATCTAAAGAATGAAATAATAATTTTTTTTTCTTTTACTTCAAAATTAGGGTTTATTTCTGCAATAAATTACTTACTGGGCATCATGTGCTGTCCATTTCATTTTGCAGGTTAGGTGGAGGGTTTTCATAAGGCTGTTAAAATCTTACTTTTTGATGTCAAGAAGGTAAAAAGTGCTTGACTGACTCTTCATTTTTTACTGAACTGGTACCACTGTCTAAAACCAAATTCCTTTATATTCTTTCTCCTTCAGGATACCCAGACATCTTTACTTTTCCTTTAAGACATTTTTGAGACATCTGTTACTGATCTAAATTATAGATGGGATAAAACACATAAACATTACCAGCACCCTGGAAATTTTAACTGGAGCTTTGGGCAAGTCTGGGTGCAATGAGTTAATAACCCTTCCAAGCCTTCCTAATATAACCCATGATATTGGTGATTACAGAAAATATTTTTCGAAGCAAAAACTCTCTAATGAAGAAGAATCATGGGATCATAGAGCCATAGAATCCTTTAAGTTGGAAAAGACATCTAAGATTATTGAAGCCAATGATTAATCCAGCAGTGCCAGGTCCACCGCTAAAACTTGTCCCCAAGTGCCACATCTACACATTTTTTAATACTTCCAAGGATGGTGACTCAAGCCCTTTCATGGGCAGCCCATTCCAGTGCCTGACAACCTTTTCTGTAAAGAATGTTTAACTAATATTCTATGTAAACCTCCCATTGGCACAACCTGAGGCCATTTACTCGTCTTGTTGCTTGATACTTGGGAGAAGAGACTGACCTCCACCTGTCTACAACCTCCTTTCAGGTAGTTGTAGAGATATAAAGTCACTTCTGAACCTCCTTTTCTCCAGTCTAAACACTCCCTAAGCTGTTCCTCATAAAATTTGTGGCCCAGACTCTTCATCAGCCTTATTGTCCTTCTCTGGACTCCCTCCAGCACCTCAATGTCTTTCTTGTAGTGAGAGGCCCAAAACTGAGTATGGGATTTGAGGTGTGGCCTCAGCTGTGCCAAGTACACTGCTCTGGTCCTGGGGGCCAGATATTTCTGAAACAGGTCAGGATGCCTTTGGCCTTCTTGGTCACCTGGGAACACTACTGGCTCACATTCATCTGGCTGTGGACCAGCACACCCAGATCAAATTTTCAGAGTTTGACTTGAAGTTATTAAACTTCAGACCACTGCAATTATGTAAAGTGCAGAGTGTTATACTGTTGACAAATATACTTAGACAGAGTTAAACTGAATAATTGTAATGTTGCCTTTATGGACTCTGTGGTTATTTTAGAATAAAAGATGTCCCAATTGCCACTGTCGCAATGCCCACTGTCACAAATGTACTATTATTGGAGAAGAAAAATGCTATTCAGTCTGTTGCCGGCTGGAATCGAAATAAGAAGTGAGCCAAACATGCAGCGAAGGGAGAGCGCAGCTTTACTGGTGATGTCTAATGATCCAAAGAGGAAACTCATAACAATCTCTCCATTTTTACAATCTCTAGCGCCCACCCATCACACACTACCCAACTAAACCCCATCTTACTACAATGCCCCTAAACACCCAACAGGATGGTCCCTTATTACCTATCCCCACCCCAATCCAGCCCCTGGTAGGCCTGGAAACCTAACTCTGTGTTTTGATGTACTACTTCCCTGTGAAAGACAGGCTGTCCTTTGCCCTCAGTATTCTAAGCTATCCAGCTACCTAGCTATAGTGATGCCCCTTAAGGCATCAAGTCCCAGGTGCAGCAATGCTAATAATGCACTAGAACTATTCAATAGCTGTTTGACAGCACTGGAAGTTGTTTTTTTTCAGACAGGGTGTAGGTGTAAACTGAAAAACAGTGAGATGTTCATATTTAATTTTCTAAATAGATAATAAAGTAGAACTTAAGGCCACTTTGCACTACTGTGTAACTAAAACCCAAACAAACAGGTAATTTAAAAATAATAATCCATCATGTAAATAAGTACACCAGAGTTTGGATTTTATTTATTTATAAGTTTTTTTTGATTTTATTTATTTGTACATTTTTGTATCATTTAGAATTCTAATTTATAGGTAGTTAATACAGGAATTTTATTTTAGGAAGAAAAGAAAGAACAATTTTAAGAACATTCCTTCAGGTACTGAGGAGTTGTTTTTTAATACAATTTCACCTTTTATTTTCCTGAAGTAGGATGGGACCACTCAGCTAAAGGTCAGCTCTGCTGTCTCTGAATGATCAAAATAATTTCAAAACCTAAAATGAATTACTTTGTAATTCTAAAATGAAAAATTAATGTAAAAAAGAACAGAGAACTATTTAATTTTTTATAACTTAACAGCAACAGTAAGACTACTCATGGTATAACATGCGATTGAATATCTTTAATAAATATTCTTCATTGAAAGACTATGAATGAGAGAATATTAAGTTGTCTTAGAGACACATGATATTGGAACACTATGGAATTTAAGAATGTTTCACAGAGCTGAACTAATTGTGGTTTTAACACTACAGTGTTATTAACTTGTGAACCACTTTCTAAAGACAAGTAATAATCATTTTCCAAAAGTTATGTCATCAAAATTAAAGCAAAAAATAAGTGACTGTATTTTCACTTCGTTTTCTCTTGACATATTAGTCATCTTCACAAAGTTTGCCTGCAGTTTGTAGTTTTTAATGTTCAAATTTTGTGCAGTTGAAGTTGTACAAATCTACATAAGAACTTTGGCCATTTTCTGTGACAGTGGTGGGGTTCTTCTATCCCAATATTCTGTCCCTGATGGTGGCAGAAAAAGATGTTTTTTGGAGAGAGTACAGAAGCTTGGCTGCTTCCTATGGGCACCTCCTCCTGCTGCCACTGCAACCAGAAGGGATGTCGCTGTGCTTCTAGCGGGTACGTTTCTCATCCAGACCTTCCATTCTGTGTTTTTGGATAGTCCGTACATTCACCCAAGATTTTGAAGTCTCTACTGCTGTTTGTTACTCATGGCATGTTATAGAGGTTATCTATTTACAGTGCAAGGAAGTGCTTTGTTTGATCTGTCTTAAAGTTACTCTATTCTCATTTTGTCAAGTGTCCCCAGTTCCCATACTGGGGGATTTGATAAATAACAGTAGTGTTTATTTCAGCTTTTTAAAAACTATATGTTCCCACAGCTATGTCCTCTGTAGACTGAATCACCTTACTTCCTTCTGGTTCTTTCCTCACTCCTTTTGGTCCCTCCTCTCACACCATTATGACTGTTTTGAGGTGAATGGATGAGAATTGTACACAACATCTAAGAATGTAGGAATACCGAATTTTCCATAGTGGAAAAATTGCACCCTCTGTCTTGCCCTCAGTACCTTACTTGATAATTCCCCATGTTTTTCTGCTATTTTTTTAGGGACAGAAGAAAGAGCCACTGTGCTCTAGTTCTCAGTGTCGCCTCTCCATCCCTCTGTCTAGATGAAAATTATATGGAAACTCACAGTGATCCAGCACAGTGATAATTCACATTGTCAGGTTACACACTTTGGCCAGCAGATTTACAGTTTCATATTTCATTTTCTTAGGTCTTAGGTAAATGACATGTCATTAAGAGGATTTATGACATTTTGCTTTTATAATTCCTGTATATTTTCTTTGATTTGTCTAGTCCCTTCTACCTATCTGCTATAAAGAATTCATTGCATAGAGGACTCTGTCCAACAAATCAGTTAGAAACCTGCCTAAAGAAATCCTTCAACTCTGTGCTAAAGCTTCTGAAAAAGTTTGCAATCAGGCATTGTTCTTAATAAGCTTTTTGCTTTTGATGTATTTACAGATTTTTTTAATTTGAGTATAATTTTCAATGTGTCCTTCCTTTTTTCAGCCTGCAAAATTTCCTTTTTGCAGTTTGCTCTGCTATGTTTTTCAGACTTTCCTTTTGTCTGTCTCAGCTATAGGCTATCCTTTTCTCTTGTCTCTTTTATCTATTTAGCTATTAATCAAAATAAAACATTCACGTTCCTGTCCAGACATTCATTGGCCTTTGTCTTTCTTCAGAGAATATACTGTCAGTTGCTTTTTTTCTCCCTCTCCTTTCTCCTATTTGAATATTTAATCCAGCAGCTTCTACAAACCTTGAATCTAAACCTTGACTTCTACAGAACCATTACTTTAACCCTAAATATGTACTGCTGGGTGCAATTTGAAGCTGCTGGATTAGGGCCACCAGGCATCTAAGGTCAAGTTTGGATGTGAAGATACTATACTGGATCTCGTCATACTGACTTGGCACACACTGCACAGACTCCACTCAACACCATAAAACTCACGAAATCACAGAGATGGATCACGATCCTTCCACGAACCACTGAGCGCTCTCAAACCATTTTCCCTCTGTCGACAACCAAAGGCCGAGCCCAAAGTTCTTGGCACGTATGACGCGTCTGTCCATGACTTACTGCAACAGACTCTGCGTTCTTTACATACCTGATTCACTGCCCTGTGGGTCTTGTCTGGTCCCTGTGGAGAGGGTCGAGGGGGGAGGGAAACCCCCTTACAAGAAAGTCTTGGTGGGTGCCCTAGTGTCTCCTGTCCAACTGCCGTCCACGGAAATCGGAGATGTACCACTGAGGTGCAAAAATTGAATTGGTGATAACCACTCTCATAACTCAGATAGAGTTTTGAGTCAGGTATGTTTTATTCAGCTTGCTGGGAGAGACTATACAAAATTCAAAAGTCCCTCTCTGAGCCACGTGATTCATGAGACTTTATACCCTTTTCCATGGGTAGGCCTTCCACGTTACATGATTGGTTACTGGTCCAAGATCCCTCCTTACTCCCTGCCCCATCCCTCCCATCCCAGGAGTCGGGCCCAGGACAGGAATGAAACCAGGCATCTTTCTCTTCCCTGCCCCCAGCTGCGATGGTGAGGTATTGCATGGCAACCAGTCTGCAAGAAAATGTGTTTTTCACTTAGGGACCTTGGGGTGTTTTCCTAACTGCTATCTCCATGCTACATGTATTGTCTACTTCTAATTCTCCTTGCTACCTTATCTCTGGTTCTTACAGGCACCTTGCTCATGTCAGCACTGTTGTCCTACAATTCTGCTACCTTATTCCCTAAAGCATTCCCTAAACTCCAAAATGATCTCTTCTAACCCCAACTCAATACTATTTCTCATCTCATCACTTAAAACACCCATTTAACACTCCCTCTGAAGAAAAAAGTTTGGGGCAAATATGAAATGTCTTGCTAGTTATTTTGGCTTTCAAAACCTAAAAAAAATGTTGTGTAAATTTTTAATTTTATTCTTTTTTGACTGTAGAGTTGAAAATGCTCTAATCAACCCTGTGAGTGATTTCACATGCTTTCTCTGTACATGCTGATACATCTGTTCACTGCTTGGCTGCTCATCTGCAGTCATTAGAGGAGTAAGTGTAGTTACTAATAAGAATGACTTTGGGAAAGGAAAGGTGGCTGGAGGCTTTGGGAAATGTACATGAGGCTATCAGTGGGAATCACAGAGCTATGAGACAGCTTAGCAAATCAACTGTAAATTCATTATTTTTCCTCTAATCATCAAGAAAACCAATCAAATCCACAGGTTTACTTCTTATCTGAGCTAAGAGGAATTTTAAAACTGCTTTGATTTTAATGTGAAATATATTTAATTCAGGTATGCATCTACACACAGACGTGTGGGTTTTCTGTCAGGGCCAGAGGCTTGTCTTCCTTACAAGTAAACTCTTTGTGCTCTGGCTTGTGAAGAAATACAGCCTTAGAGGTCTGAGAGGATAACAAGAAAGGGGTTAAATGAAAAGCTTAGAAAGGCAGAAGGGGTGCTTTGCCTTAAAATTTACTCCCAGTTTGAGAAAACATGAACTTGGTTTTCTTCAGGGTAAACTCTGAATACCTTTCAGGGTATTTGCCTTTCTAGTGTCAGCTTTAAGAGGAGCTGCAAAATTAACTTGTCCCGATGGTGGAGGGTTGCACCTTTCAGTCTCTGCAGTTCAGCAGAGTCATCTGGTCAGTTGAAAAAAATGGATCTACTTGTCTTTAAGTGATAATTAAATGCCAGAGGACTGCGCAGTGTCCTATGTACACAGAGGCCTTCTGGACATTTCTTTCTCTGTGCTACTTCAAGGGATGCTACTTTGTATCAAACATTCAAAATGTACATTTTCTGACAAAACTTCCATTCTGTTGATTGATATTTGTTTAGTAGGCATGACATATTATACTTTCATTATCTGAGACAAAGAAATTGCTGAAATTAAATATTTAAGAGTAACATCAAATAATCAGTAAGTGAAGAAAAACAATCTTTAATGCTTTCCATATCTTTGATTATGGACCTTTCCCTGTGGCTGGTGAGATAATTGCCTAAAGTGGACAAGGCAGTGACTGCTACTATCACTGACCATTTCTGAGACTGTTAAAAGAAGATGGAGAGTATTACTCAACAATACCTTGGGAGGAGAGATGAATTGGCAAGACAATTATTAGTTTTTTATTTTCTGGGTAAGCTGGAAGATAATTCTTAATTTAAAGAGATCAATTTTTATAAATGCTGATTTCACACTTAAGTAGTTTCAGAGTTTGGGAGACTAAAGACAAGATAAAATGTATTCATTAAAAATATATAGTGAATCGTATCAACTACTGAAATGGAAAACAAAATACCATACTAAATGCAGGACATGTAGGTAGTTATCCATTTGAAATATAGTGGTTTATTTTTTTTCCATATTATAACATTCTTAATGGTTTAGCCTTCTTCGAAGGTTGATGTGTATTATGTTTCAGTTTTGAAAATAAAATGGCTTTTCATCTCCTATTTGCAAAACAGGCTTATAAGATATAGAAAAAGACAATTATTCTTAACTATACCTGTAAATTATGTGGTTTTATTTTGTACTGTGAGAACTGTTTTCATACACAGTAGACTTCACAAAAAGTATAAAGCCTATGTTTTGTTACAAATTTCATAGCTTATATTTCCTGGACTTTTGACCAAATTTTGTTTTCATTTACATTTAAGTTTTATTTTTACTGGGTCCTCATCTAAGTCCAGTGGAAAAAAATACCTAATGAAATATGATTACTTGCGTCTATCGACAACTAAAATATAACTGATTCAGTGTTCAACATATGATATTAATTGAAAAGATATATAATGTCTGTTGATTCTGTTTCAGTTTCCTGTCTACTGAAATGGTAAAATTTAGATAAAATTAGAATAGGAAGACCAACATTTATTTTGGAGACTGTATTGGGTTTTCTGTGGCCAGGTTTTTGGTAGTGGCAGGGGGGCTGTAGGGGTGGCTTCTTCGAGAAGCTGCTGGAAGCTTTCCTTATGTCCAGCAGAGGCAACACCAGCAGCTCCAGGCTGGACCCACTGCTGGTCAGGGCCAGGCCCATTGGAAGTCACAGTAACGTCTCTGTGATAACATATTTAAGAAGGAAGAGAAAAAGAGGTTTAGATGAAGATTGCTGCCGGAGAGGAGCGGAGTGAGAACATGTGAACAATAATGCAGACACCAAGGTCAGTGCAGAAGGAGGGGCAGGAGGTGCTCCAGCCGCCAGAGCGAAGGTTTCCCTGCAGCCCATGGTGAAGACCATGGTGGAGCAGCTGTGCCTCTGCAGCCCATGGTGGANATCATGAAGCCCTTTGTTATGTTGTCTCTCTGCAGAGGGGAGTGAGAGATTGGCTTAGTGGGTCCCTGGCATCCAGCCAGGGTCAAACCACTACAGAGACATCTGGAAAAGTCTTTCCTAGGTTAACTGTTAATAAAACAGCACATTTTAATGATGCTAAAATATGAAACTTCTCCATCTTTATAGGAATTTGAACTTACAATTTTAGGTTAGTCTCTATTCAGTTTAGGGACATTCTAAAATGCTCCATTGTAGAATATAAAACAGGTTGAGTGTTTGTGGGATAGTGAGAGCAAGAGATAGAAGTTTATTGCATCTTCAATAGCTGTATATTTTATTGCACAGCAGCAACAAATGTAGAGACTGTGTTTTAATTAGAAGGATCGAAACTTATACACTAACATGAACAATAGTTGTCGCAAATAAGCTTAGGTAATGTAAATGAAACCACTGAAAATGGCATATTTTGACAAGGTACCTCATAAAGAAGGAGAGACAAGGTTCAATACTTATCAAATATACAATAATTGACATTAAATTAATTTCAGAAAGCTCAAATAGAAAGAAGAAATAAAAATCTAGACCAAAATTGTATTAATCATAAAATATTATATATTTTAATGTAACAGAGATTGAAAATAGTTAAATTTAATTGCCCTACAGCATAATACAAGACCATTCTCTCTGTGTACAGCATCATTACAAAGGTAATTTTGAAGAAAAAGCATGTGTAATCACAGATTGCATCTATCTGTAAAATCAGATTTTTTTTTTTTTTTTTAGGGAGGACACAGCTCACTTATGATATAAAGGTATTGCCCTGAAGGGATATACTTCAAACGTCTCTTGGCAGAGCATCGTATGACATATCATTTGACATATGTCAAATGTATAGAAAACAGTAAAATACTATCCCATGCTACCAGCTCTCTTGAGTCTTATGTCTAAATCTTTAATAATTGCTGAAAATAAACACCTGTCTCCTCTTTCCTTTCTAAAAGGAGATCGATGCAAAAAGCCCATTGCCATTATTTGGAACCTCTCTTTTTTATTTTTTTTTCTCTGCCCCCCCCAGCAGAAGAGCTTTTCTGGTGCCTGATAAAAACACGCATTACTGTTTTTGCCTTAACAATCCCCTCACAAAAATACTGTAAAGAGAGGAGAAAGATAAGATGTTTCAGCTTGGTGTACTTGTACCAGATAGGTCTTAATTTAGAGGTTAATAGTTGAGCAAGATTTCTATTCATGCATTACTTAATTCAATCATCAAAAGCAGACTACAAAAGGCAAAATGTTGGGTAAGTTGGCTTGGCAGAACACCTTATTTCTCACCTTGATTTTTTCAGTTCTTGACAGAGTTGCAGTACATCTCAGAGGCACTACATCTCTAATGCACTTCTGTACAGCAACAAAGACCTTTTTTACAGGCTACAAACTATTCACCTGAACTTCTCTCATTTGCAGGGTTTCAGATTCATTTGGACAGCAAATATTAGATTCAACATATGGCAGTGCCAGTTAAAAAGCACTCCTACTTCTTTATGATCACAAAACTTGAGAACCCATCACTCATGTAGGCAAGCTTCCTCTTCTCTTAAATATGGTCCTTGATGATGACAAGGGAGCATTTGGGTGGTGTCTCTCTTTGAGACAGTGAGAGGGACTAGTTATCAACACTGGATAAAGAGGTTGTTAGAAGAGGTAACAAGATTTATTCAAAAATAAAAAAAAAACCCAATGAAAAATGCATGCATATAAATATGGTACCAGCCACAGGGAATGAAACAAGAAAAAAGGAAACCCGCCCCCCCCACTTGACCCTAAAAACCCCAAATGCCCGGGACCCAGATCCCCACCCCAGCTACCACACCCCCAAATCCTAAAGCAAAACAAAAAACCCAACAAACAAACAAACAAAAAAATTAAAACTGTAACAAAAGGATCCAACAAGGCAGAGTGCCAAATCTGCCACTGCTGCATGTCACAAGGAATCAGGGACCTGCAGAACTCTTCTGCCGTGGGAACACAGAGCAGCCAAAAATGCAGGGCGGGGCCAGGAACACCCGAGGACAGGAAAATGGCAGCGAGGCTCAGGGGGCAATCCCTTGGCTGGGGCTGGGAGGCAAAGAGTTTCATGGGAATGGCTAAACCCCATGTGCAAACCTGCTCTTAGGGTAGTCTGCAGAATAGAGAGCGATCGCCTGACCCCACAAAATTTTAAAACTTCTCAACTCCGGCCTCCGTGCTCTTCTATTTCTGCCCAATAGGAAAATGGCTCCGAGCCTTCTGGCAGCGTACATCATCAATCATGGCAGCTCCCATGCTGGGCCATGCGGCCAGGACCCAGTGGCGAGCAGTCACTGCCCTCCACAGCAGCAGGGGCAGGTGCTGTGTATGTCGGGGTGGGTGGCAGGGCCAGGGCCCGGATGGGCCCGCGTGGTGCTGCTGCAGAGGAAACGCATCCAGCCATGACCCCGCTGCCCACAGCGCACCCCACACCAGCACTGAGGGCCCTGGGCACCAGCCCTGCACC
>VYZS01098686.1:0-14709 GCA_013400695.1 Neodrepanis coruscans
AAAAAAAAAATCTGAAGGAGCCTAAAATTTCTTTCTTTCAGGACTTCAAGCAGTTTGGTTGGAAGGGACCTGCAGCCTCAGCAGGGTAACAACTCCCCTGCTGTAACTTACAGGTCTCTTGGAAATGTTCTTTAGAGGATTCAGAATGTAAAAGATGATACTCAGAAACATTCCCTTATCAAAGTATTGGCAGGGACTTAGTCTTCCATGAAATTATGTATCTGTACTAGGCAATACAACAGTCCAGTCCAGGAGAAAAGGATTTGATAGAAATCAAAATGGCATCATTTCAGCACTCATTCACCTACCTTGCTCCTGGAGCAGCTTCTTTTTAATGCACAAATCTGATTACAAAAAGACACAGTGTGCTCTCCCCTTTTGATTTTTTTTTCAGATTATTCCTTCTAAACAAAACAAAATTCCACACATTATTTTCTTCTCAGTAAACTATTAGCTGGATTTATCTTGGAGCAACCCAACCTGAGCCCACAGAGCCCTCAAATCACCATCCTTCTTACACTGTGCTATCATTGCTCCTTGACATTGTTCTGCCAGCTGTGGTGCTTCCTCAGCCCCAGCCCTGGCTCACAGCAGCACTACAGGGCCTGGCTCTGCACAGCAGCAGCAACTCAGCCCTGCACTGCAGCTGAGATCAAAGAGCAGCCCCACATTAGAAGGGATTAAACTTCTACACCAGCACTTCACCTAAGTGGCTTAGGAAATGTGCAAGTCAAGTGGTTTATTACAGACTCTGAATAATCATGAAACCAAATCAAGAGCAACCATCACAGTCCAGTTCAGCTGCCCAGCTGTACACTGAGCTCAGCACAAGGCCCACTGTGCTTTACTAAAATTTTGCCTATAATAAATCTGAAGCATCTAAATTCCAGCTTCAGCCTTCCCAAAAAAGTTTGAGATAAACAAAAGCAGCAACAGAACTCATGTTCACACTCCAGGCCAGCACACACACCCTCAAATTTTTCCCACATCCTTCCCTCGAGAGACACACAGCACCACTTACCAGGCAATACAAACTCAGCTTTCAGATCAGTTCCTCCATTTCTGGCCCCTATTGCAAACTCAGATCGGGCAATTCCAAGGCACCTGCAACTTCTCACAACCTGCCAGGTCCATTAACAGCCCATTCACAGACAACTACAGCTGTTATCCAGGTGTTTCCACTCTGGTTCAGTCTTTGCTAAATGCCAGCAATACAGACTAACAGGAACAAAAGCTAGAGCACGGTTTCTCTTTATTTTAAAATGTCACTATTAACACACATTAGTCAAGCTATCCTAAGAAATCACCTAGGAAATCTAAAACCCTCTAAGATTTTTATTAGTTCAAGAGACCACCATTAAAAGCTTTGATTTTAGTGTTTATGTCCTACAATCTAAGAAGCCTGACATTCTGCCTTCACCCTGCCAGACTAATGTGTGCTTTAGTGACAATAACCATTTACAAGTCAATAATACATCATATGTCATCCCCAGCTTTACTTCTGGAAAGTGCTAAATGGAGTCGATGAACCATCTATTTACAATTTCAAATCCTAACATATTTACAATAGAAACCAAAAGTATTTAAAACCATTAAATATAGTGTTTAACTCTGCTATATTAGTTTACATGAACACAGCTTAACTCTGGCATCATATTTCCAATACTAATATTTCTGCCAGTAATTTAAGATTTTTTAAAAAAATTGCTATTCCTGGAGGGAAAAAATAAAAGCTTAAAAACCAACCCAAAGCCTCCATTTCAGAGCCCTGAGGAATCACCCACCCTAGACAGTCTTCAGGTAGAAGCACTGCAGTGTTCAAGAGAGACTTCCAAACTCCAGGCAAGCCTTTAAAACCTAATGCATATGTAAAACATTACGAGTCAGTAATCCATTGAACAGGTTTACTGGAGTCACTGCTACCATTCGGGTTTTACTGATCCGTAGTCAAGAAGGAAACTGCTGCTTTGCTGTTTCTCCCTCCGTTACATTCCCTCCACCCACAGAAAGTGTTTTGTGCACCAGAGTCCAGGAAAGTTAAGTGGGCATTGTCTTCTCTTCTTTGCTGAAGGGCTGGACTGAGCCAGGCTTTACCCAGGACAGGCCAGACACGTGCATGCTTTTGCAGTGCTGATCTTCCGGCTTCTTCTGGGGAAAACAAAGGTAAAGTTACAATTATTAGATGCCAAAACCCTCAAAGTCCCTCTTCATCCATTTTACTTTTGCCTACCACAAGCACAGGAGAGGTATGCACCATTCCCTCATCTCAAAGAGGAGCAGTAAGAAAGCTACTGGTTTCATTTCTGTCAATGTGTGTGGCACCTGCAGAACTACCTTGATAATACAGGAGTTTCAATGACTTAGTTCAGGTACTGCTGCTCTATCCTACCATAAAGATTAAAAGATATTCAGATTGATTGGAGGCCCTGGCCCAGCACCACTGCACTGTGGTTCTCCAGATTTCTTGGCTCTACAGAAAGGAGGGTCAATCCAAACCCAAATATCTGTCACTAACCTGGCACTGTACCTGAATGTACCTGGCAATGCTGGGGGTGCTGTGGGGGAACACAAATTAACCTGGCAAAGCAGCAATTGATGCCTCTGTTAAACCTGAGAGTTGCTTGATGCTTTCCAAGGATGCTTTTTCGCAGTTAAATGCTTGAACAATAAAACACAATGCAACCAATATTTTAGACTATTGTAATTTAGAAAACAAAGCTTCAAACTGAGGGAGAAAGATGCAACTTAGAGCACCCATAGATTTAAAGTAGTTTAAGAGATCAGTAAATTAGGTACCTACTCTAGCTAGCCAAAGAAACAGAATAGTTTGCAGGGATTTTTTAACATCAGAAACTGTAGGCCAACTACATCAAACCTGCAATAATGCACTGAGCTCTAGAAAGTGATAAATGCAAGAGCAGACTTTGTCATACCATGGAAAGCCTTTTGCTTGACAAAGTAAATTAAGTCATCAAGAAAAGAGAACTTGCAATTCTGCCCCTCCCCATGCTTTGTGCAAAAGGGTGACACTGTGTGACAGAACTGCCATAACACGTTGGACAGCAGCAAACAAGAGGGATCAGTCAAGCCTGGGCCTGGCAGTGCACCTGCCTCTTGCACGCTGTGCACAGGAACCACACCCAGCAAAAGCCACCTGCTCAGCAGGGAACTGGGACAACACAGCCCTTCCTGGGCTACAGCTCTAGAGGGCCAAGTTCCTTCCCAAGGCACAGGGATTACAGGAAAATAAAAAAAGGGCTGTAGGAGGATTTGTGAACTTCTTTACAGGCAACGTTCTCAGCTACAACGACATTTTGGAGCAAATTCCTAAGGCACAGAAGTTGGGCCATTCCTGCTATCAACAAACAAGCAACTAAGTACCATGTATACAATAGCTACTGAAGATTAGTTTTCACCTAAAAAGAAATGAACATGCATCTCCAACGATAAAAGGCAGAAAAAAAGTCATCATTTGCTATCAGTCTCTGAGACAACACCATATTCCTTCCATTTCAAGGACCTTGACCTATATCTTTCTATTTAGGTCTTTGATTTAAAGGATAAGAAAGAAGAATAAAGAAGAGTGGGGGGGAAGTGTCAAAATTATTTCTTAAGTTTTATCAGAACATCAAGAAGTCAAGACTCTGATCAAAATATTTTCCTGTGTGTTCTAAAGCTCTGATGCAACTCTGGCAGTTGGAACTACTGCCACATTAAGCTTACAGGCAATGTACAGTACTGAGATAAATTTAAAAATCTCATTCATGCCAGAAGACATGTAAGAACATGAGTTAAAGCCTGCAGTGAAGAAGACTGAAGTTTGGATTGACAAAAAAAATTAAAAAACCCCAGCAAACTACACCACAGCTCAGCACAGAGCCAAAGTCAGTAACCAACATGTTCAGAGTGCCTTTCCTTGCCAGTCCAGCTAAGACAGCAGCCATCATTTCAGAATCTCTATGCACTACAAATGGATTGACTTATCAGGCCACTCAGTGCAGATTCATAATTGCTGTGTGCCAGCTCTTGTCATAAAATTACAGAGCTGACAAAAACCAAAACAAAAAAACCCACAAACTGCCCCATCCCAAAACCAAAGGTGTTTCTCAGGTTGGCTTTATGAGCCAAAACGTTCTTGCTCTACCAGTAAGAGCACTTTGTTATGAAAGGGACTCTCAGAATCCTTCAGTGAATTGATGTTTTATTAGAAATCAGCAGCAGTAGAGAAGGGACCAAGGGACTGTGCTTGTGTTGCCTCAGAAACTTTGCAATGAGAAGAAAGCGCTGAAGCTCTGAATCAGTAATGAAAGATCTCTCAACAGAAGAAAATCAAGAAGCTGGAGATTGCCAGGTTATGCAGAAGTGGTAACAGCCATGACAAGTGCAGGACAAGCTCACAGGCAGGCAGAAATCTCTTCTCTCCCCTTCTTCTCCCCTTCCATCCATAAACAAAATGAATCTGCCAAGTGTGCCAACAGTGCCAACTAACAAAGCTTTCTATCTGGCTAAGTGATTAATTGCTTAACACACTGAAGTTAGAACAGTGACATAACTGCTTCATTAGGAGAGCAAATCAGTTCCAGCATGCCTGCTGATCCAAAAGAGGGGTGGAATAAGGTCTGTCTAGTACACAAAGAGACAGAGAACCTTTCTTCCCATATCAGGCAGTAAATCCTTTCTAGAGTGAGAATCTGGACTTTGCACATACCTTCTGAGACAACATCTTCTCTCTGGCTTCATCATGTATAGCTGGATTCCACGGAGAAAAACTACAGAGAAAGTAGAGTTAACTTGGGATGTTTGCAAACTACAGCACAGACAGAGCAGAAAGCAGAGATTTTCCTTAAATTTCAATTAAACTACAAGTCTGAGTTTTCAATCTTAAAACATACAGTTAGGAGCTAAATTTACATTGTCACAGATCTTTTCAACAATACATGTTTAGGTTTTCATTTCTGTAAGTAATGAGAACTGGCAGTTCAGCATGTGCTACATGAAATACTACTCATAGTCACCATGAAGCTGCCTGTTCCATCCTCCAAGCTTTCCAAGTATTTTAAAACTCTGACCAAAGCTGAAGTCATGCAAACTAAATTCGGAAAAGCCAGGAGGCAGCATCTACTTCTTGAAGGACATAGGTATTTTGGGGCATTTTGTTTGCTCTGAATTTTTTTAAACCTTGATTGCTTAGTGAAAAAACAGTAAACACAAGTGTCTGATTACATTTAAGATTCACAAAATCAGAATCACAGAATGACTGGGACTGGAAGAAACTTCTGGAGATCATGCAGTCCAACCCCCCCTCATCTAGAACAAGTTGCACAGGATTGTGTCCAGAAAAGTTCTGAACATCTGCAGACACAAAGATTCCACAGCCCCTCTGGGCCGCCTGTTCCAGAGTCTGTTACCCTCACAGTAAAGAGGTTTTTCCTCATATTCAGATGGAAATTCCTGTGTCACAGTTGGTGCCTGTCACACCTTGTCCTGTCACTGGGCACCACTGAAAAGTCCAGCCCCTACTTTTGACACTCACCCTTCAGATATTTGCATGCACTTACAGGGTCCCCTCTCAGCCATCTCTTCTGAAGGCTGTACAGGCCCTGGGCCCTCAGAAGAGAGATGTTCCAGTCCCTTCATCATCTTTGTTGCCTCCACTGAAGCTGCTTCAGGAGCTCTGTGTCTCTCCCATACTGAGGAGCCCAGAACTGGACACAGCACTCCAGATGTGCCTCACTAGGGCTCAGTAGAGGGGCAGGATCATTCCCTCGACCTGCTGGCAATGCTCTTCTAATGCTCCCCAGCACCCCACTGGCTTTCTTGGCCACAGGGGGACAGTGCTGGCTAATGGACAGTTTATTGTCCAAGAGGACTTCACCCAATACTAAGCAGAAAGAAATTAGGGTTGGAGTATTCAAAGTATTGCTATAAGCATAAATAAAAACAGGTCAGTCAGCTTGGCAGAGAAAGGCTCCCATCAGCAGCTACACCAAAACTTACTCTGAAAACATTAGGACAGGGTGAATTTGCTGACAGTACTCACATGATTGCATAGGGGTCCTCTATTTTGGGCTGATCAAATAAATGACTACTGCATAGTTTGACACTGTCCACCACTTTACTTTTGAAGAGCTGAATATCCTTTTCATACCTGCAAGACAGAAGTAAGTAATTGTAAGGAGCCAGGAGTTTGCTCTAAAAATATAGACAGACTTGGCAAAGCCCCACCTCGAGTTCATAATGCAACCAAGTCTGGAGGCAGACACCATGAGCAGATAGTTTTACAAACCTTGTTTCTACAAGTCTATGCAGAAACCTCTTAAGAGACCATGTCTATAAGCATGGAAGATACTTACAGCACTGCAGCCTCAGGGTTCAGAGGACTAGTTGTATCAATCTTGTAGAAGACTCTGCGAGCGTACATCAACACCTGCCATATGTGATTATGATTTCGCCTAAGAAGAACAAAACACAGTGAAGAAAGGAACCAACTTTTTATTTATTTTATTTATACATCAATGTTACCACTAACCTCCATTTTGCAAATGCTCTTTTCACATCCAGTTCACCAGATAAAGGATCCACTAGTGGGTGGAAGACAGGCAGATCAAAAACCAAGCGCTGCATTAGAAAAAGGCAATTCATTATGAAAACTTCAGTCCTTATGCTCGTGCCCCGGGGTGAAGGTCAGTCACACGCTCCTTTCAAACACTAATTGTTACTGCAGTAAAAGAAAGCAACTGCAAGTGATTTGTACCAGCTGTGAAACTGTAACCCAACACACCTGTGTTACATGCAAGGTCTTGTCCTCTCTCAAATGCTATCACCGAATCAGGAAACCAATCCAGTTAAGTGCACAGGCACTAGTGCCAACACGGGTAATAATATCAGATAAGATCAGATTAAAGGAGTTTTTCTAGTTTAGCTACTTGTGACTGAGACTAAGACCCTTTTACATACTTGAGCTACAATAACTTTTTTTTTTATTCTACACAGTTTTAATTAAAATGTGTAGTGACACCGCAGGGTACAGCTGTACAGCCCGTTTCCTCCAGCGTTCACAGATTCTTCCAGGAGGAAACTTAGTTTCAAGATGAAGGTTCTAAAGCCCTCTTCCAATAAAAGAATGATGGCTGGCTGAGATACTAAAGTCTAACCTTTAAAAGAAACTGTTTCCTACTAGTTCTGTCTTTTTAAAGATGCCAGAGTTACTCAAAGCTTGACACTGAGCAGACAGCGTCCTGAGATAGCAACTTCTTGTCAGCTACAACAGTTACACCTGCCTGCAAACCTCCCTCTTCAAGAGATTTGGGCAAGAGGGCCAGCTGCTCTGCTCTGGAGAGTCAGACTGCCACAAAAAAATTTTTTTATTATTTTTTAATTGGTCTAATGACTTGGAAGCTTTTCACTAAAGAGAAAAAAAGAAAGTATGGTAACAACATATCTCTTTCTTCCTTTGTTTCCCCACATTCTCCTCACATTCTTTTAGTTCTTTCTTTCAGTGTAATTTAGAAAAGACCAGCAAGAAATCCCCCAGCAAGCACAGCACAGGTGTCTAGATTTTATGTTCCATTATATCACTACTCGGAATTTGGACACCTTTAAATGTTTGCATGTTAACTTTCTGCTGAGGAAGTAGCAAATCAAGAACTAAAGTAAAGAACTGTTTGATTACTTAACACTCTAATGCAGCTAACCTCAGGAAGTGTGTCCTACACCAGCCCCAGTAATCAGAGTAACACGATTCCTTCACAGATGTTGGCAAATGTGTACAAGACATTGCAAATGAGCCCAGCCAACTGAACAAAACAAGTTCAAGAAAAAGAGAAGCTAATTGGTTTATCAGGTCTAACAAAAAGCCACACAAATCACCAGGAAAAAAATTAAAACTCAATACACACAACCACTTACCGGGCAGTCTCCATCTGGGTAATTATCAGGAATATAGACAGTGAATTTAAACACACCATCCTGGTAGAGCCCATGTCTTATGAATATTACACCAAACCACACTGCAGAAGAGAAAGTTTGCTTGAGTGAAAGAATTTAGCAATACACACACATAAACAATTTTAAAAGTTTAAACTTACTCAACGCTGATCTGTACGATGGCTGCACGTAGACACCTGGCAACTTCTGCTTTACGACCAAGGTGCTGCAATTGGAATCAGCATTTAGAGGAGCTCCACAGTTACACTGACAACAGCCAACCCAGAATCTACCACCCATGTCTTAATAGAGGCTTCTTCCACAAACTTAACTCTCAATTCCCAAGGGCAGAAGGTGGCAGAAAAATAGTAAAATCATGTTCTTTCCCTCTTGTTTTTCCCACCCCCTCCTCCTGAAGACTTACTAACAGGAAACACTATTTCTGTTGATAAAACTAAGTAGAAAAGTAGAAATAAATTCTTCACTCAGTAGATGCATTTAGTGCATGACAGTACAAACATTTGCAACTTTCTACCGAATCCCCAGTTTCAAAGTAAGTAAGAAAAAAGAAATTCAATTAAATAATTTTGAACACATTTGCAGTCACTTGTAGCTATTGCTGAAATGGGACCAAACTTTAACCTCAGTTTTAACTAAGTAGTTATTCAGCTGTAGATGACACTATGCTGCAGATCAAACTGAAATTACACTGGCAATGGACAAATCAAACCAAAATCCAAGTTAGTAACTTAACAGGTTTTCCACCACTTGGCATATGGGTCCATTAAAGTGGACTCTACAAGTTCCCACAAATAAACCATCTTAAAGCAAAACCTTAACACAGTTATCTGCTTACAATTTCTATAATACTTGATATTATTTCTCTAATAATTAATTTGTTAAACTATATACCAACATATTTTTTCAGAAGCAAAACATCTTTCTTGAATTAAGAAGTCGGAGTCAATTCCTTGAAAAAAAAAGATAAATGCTTTGAGAGTTCTTGCTTTCAATTTAACAGTTAAATGCAAGAACTGAGACTTAGTGTTGCATAAAGGACTCCAGGGATTTCATTCCAAAAGGCACTACATACTTGACAATCCATTATGTCTGATACAGAGGAAGTCCCTTCAGCCTCGTAGCAGTAAACAGTTACATAAGTACAAAGTTCTGAGGACAAAACAAGATTTTTATGCTCCCACAGAAGTCTAGAAATTGCTAAATTGAGTCAAATGCAACTGCTCCAAAGCTACTTAATCACCCCAACTCCTCCCTCATAAGTTTCATGTTAAACATCACTGAAAGAGGAATACAATCTTCCTAATATCTAGAATCAGACAGTGTTTCATGTAACAGCTGAAGGAAGCTCCCACACCCTGACTCCATTAGATAATACCATACACTCATAATCATCTTTCTACTCAGTATCTCTTTGCTTCTGTTTCAATCCTTTTTTCAAATACTTGGTATTACTGACCAAAAAGCTATCAGGGTAACTGGCTGGGACATCTGAGCTCACAATGTGTTTACTTCAAGACTGAGAAATGGCATAATTCAGAGAATGACTTCTAAAACTGCCCCTCAAAATCTCATTTCTTCTCCCTTTCTGACCCAAGGGATTGAGGCTGCTCCAGAAAAAACTCTGCAGAACTGAGGTTTTACTGCCTCCTTCAAGGACTATGGCAGAGACACCATGCAAGAACTAGGCCCCTGCAAGGGAAACCTGCAGGGGTTTTCCCACTGAAGCATAAGCCCAGTGACCTAAAAAAGACTCACAAAAAGAAAACTTACAATTCTGCCAGAAGGGAATACTCCAGATAAAAAGGCCCATAAGAAGCATGTGTTCCATTTGTTGATTGGGATGATGTGGCAGGTGAAGCAGGCTTGGTTATTGGCACAGCATTCTTTGGAATAGAAGGCAACTGTTTCTTTGCAGAGGCTCGCAGAGGACTGGTCCGCAGCTCTCCACTCAAGGTTTTCTCTTCAGCGTCGGGTCTCTGTTAAAATCAAGGAGAACCACGAGATCACAGCCTGTATTTCATGAACATCTGACATATGAAAGTATTTTAACACGGGTTTAAACTCAACTTGGCTAGTTACAAGTTAGTACATTAAAACTGTCTTGGGTTTTGTCGTCCTATTGCTTGGAGGATGGGGGGGTAGGTGTCTCTTTGCATTTTGTTTTTAAATAGACTTTTATTCAATTAAATGCAGCCTACAAGCACAAAACTATTCAATGCTGGATAGGAAATCTGCAGATTAGGACAAATGCTTAAGGAGGCTTACATTTATTTAGAACCTGAAACCAGACAGTATATAACATCAGCTTAGAAGTCAATCTATTTCTAGCACACAGTGAATCAAGATAAATCATTTCTACTGACAAGTATCCTTACACATTCAGAAACTCTTTAAAAGTAGTGTAGTAAAACTGAGATAAAGTATTTCACTTATTTTCATGTATTTCATTTTTTGCCTGTGCTTAAGACATCCACATTCCACTTGGAACTGATTCTACAGCCCCCTCCCACTGTGAGAGATATCACTGCCAGGTGGTGATTCAAGTTTAAGCAGTTTTAATACAGGAACCTTTTAATGCCTTTACTTTAATGTCTTTTCTTAAAAGAAAAAAAGCAGTGCTCTCAAACACTGGACTCCAAACAGACCCCAAAGTCATTTATGTATTGCAACACAAACCTGCAGGCCCCAGACTTGTGCTCAGGCTCTGTGTGGTGACTGAGGGCATGATTTCAGTTATAGTGTTTCAAAGTGCCCAACATTTGGGTTAACAGCAATACCTGTGTCACAAGCATCATCAACAAATTTATATCATTTGCCCCAGTACTGAACAGCTGAGAAGTGATTAACCCCAGAACCATCCTGCTGTTACTACTGCTGCCACCTAAAGCAGCTCTAGCACTATGCAGGCAGTTTTGTCAAGGCTCACTGCACATGCAATACCTGGCCAAGCTCTACATAACGCAGTAAACAAAAGCCCTAAGAAAAAAAGGGCTTCAGTCACTTCAACAAGTTTGATTCACATTTCCTGCTTGAAGATGGTTCAGATAAGAAAAGTCAACAAATTCTGGAGGCACAGGCATCCACAGGCACATTCCAGCTAACATAGCTCAGAGCCACTTTACACTTTTACTAAAGGTGATCACAACCCTCAGGATAAGCACACACTCCATTTGCAGATCACCTGATGTTTTTTTCCAGAACTGCTACCACCCCTCACAGCATGACAACACTCCATGGCATCCCTTCATTACACACCTTGCGTACAGAACCTGTAGACATGCTCCAGAAAGGGTTCATAACGTGTGCTCCAAATAAAGGGCTGCAACTTCTCAGTGTCTTCAGAGTATCCTCAGATTTACACCTAAAAGTACAGAGAATGATTATGCATTTTAACATATAAAAATGCATAAAACAACATAAAAATAGGATCAGATCTAATTCTGCAAGCAGCATTATATTTCTGTAACTTTAGAAGAAAACTTCACATAGTTAAGACTGACAATAGTTAAAAATGCCAAAGCCCTGTCATGTGTTAGACTCCATAACAATATGACTATTTTTACATGTGAATCCTTGCCTTCTTTCTGCTACAAACACTCTCTATATTCTGCACTCCATGTTTGTTTTGCCACTGATAAAAAAACCTCATCTGTTGGCTCAGCACAGTCACGAAAGATCCTCTACTTGTGCAAATATTAAAAAGTTATCACCTCACCACTTCAGCCCAGCACCAGACTGAACTATGGCCCTGTGATAAGAGAAAAGCACTGAGTGCTGTCCCTCAAACACACTGTTGACTTTGCACCTTTCTGAAGGGCCCCAGTGAGAAATTCTCTGCCATCCCTGGTGACAGAGATGATCCTCCCATTGAGTTTGCATCATGGATGTGTCATTTTGTTTTCATCTGCATTGGAACACCTCCAGGAACAGACAAAGCCACAGAACACAGAAGTTTTTCTGTAGCTTATTCAATGGTTTCATTACAAGCACTAAGGCTTAGCGCTCTTTAGATCACCAGTTCAACAAGGGCTTCAGCAATATTTGGGAGTTTCAGTGTGTCATCTACGCTGTATGGCTTGCTTTTCTTTGCCTTTTTTATTGAAAGACCTGCTATTGCTCGTTCAAGAACTCTCACTTACAGCACCTCTTGTCTAGCACAGCCTGTTCCCTCCACACTTTTTTCCCCTTGGGTTCTCCTACTTTCCCTCCTCATCCCACTCTCCCATTTCTGGCTCCACTAAAGTTTTGAGTCAATTCACTTTACTCAATTTCTTCAATAGGAAGTTGTACAACATTGGCCAAGGCAATTTACAGGATGTGAGGGAGACAAAGCCAATGGCAGAGCTTTCTACTGTGGTCAACATTACATTTTTCCATAGTAAGCAAAGCACCATCTGCTGAAACCAATTCACCACTGGTTTGATTAGTTTATAGAAAAAAACTTATAACCAAAATCTTCCTAAAAGTAAAATAAATGCCAATGTTGTTAATTTTTTTAAAAAGCCAGACAATTTATCCAAATAAAGTCTAGGAATGGCAGATATTTAAAGGAAATGTTAATATCAAACCACAGGTAGCCTTCTAGGCTACACAGCAGCCAAGCATTAAAAAATTCAATAGCTTTCAGAAAAGCGATGACAAGTAACTCATCTCCCCACCCCAGAATCACCTCAAACACTCCAGTATACACAATTCCTCCAGGTATTTTTCCTCCTCAGCAGCCAGAGTCTCACATCATTCTGAGCCACTGGAGACAGAGCCAAAGCTCCTGCTCTGGCATCCTCTGGGAGAGCAGGGAAAAGATGTTTTCACTTTTCCCCATCTCTTGTCTGGAAAGCAGAGTGATGCCAGAGGGCTGTGCCACAGGCCCTTTCCATCAAAGCCAGCCAGCCTGAGATGACAAGAGCTGTGCCAGGAAGGTACGAGACATTTCCTGGGGAAACTCCAGAGTCCCCGGAGGGAGGAGGGAGTGACGCACAGAGAGCACCTGAGAGCTGGGCCTGGGACAGGAGAGAAAAGTGCTGGAAGCTGAGGCACAGGCTGGAAGACAATCAGTTGGAATCCTGAGTGATTATGGGGTTGGGGTGGGATTATTTTCTTTGTTTGTTTTGGGCCCGTGGTTTTTTTTGGTACTACTAGAGAATATAAATTGCACTATTCCAGAACCAGAGAGATGAGAACAGGAGTCAAACAGGACAAAGAATGACATGTATACACCAAAACCAGCATAACCTATTCCCAGGGAACTGGTAACTGGTGCTGGATGGAGTTCAGTCACCAGATGCACCTTATCAAGATGCCTAACAGGCTATTAAGGGAAAAAAAACATTATTTTAACTCTAGTTACACGGAAGAATAAATGCCAGATGCTCTCATGCACAGATTTCTTTTATCCAGACGCATGTCAGTAATAAGTCATAGATGGTATTGTCCTAAACTTATTGTTAAGCTGTCTCCAGTCTCATTCACCTGTTAAAATACTGTTTACAAGAGAGAACTAACAACCTGAGAGGAGCAGCTTCCCAGACAAGGTCATTTAAAAGCCTTTCAAGGTGCTTTAAGAGTTTATTTCTAATCACACCCACTCCTAGCTATGCTCCACGGAAGTGGAGACACTGCTTAAGCTCTCTAGGACCTTCACTTCATAATTTACTACTCATCATTAATCTCAAATATGATTAAAACAAGTACTAAAAACAAAAACCAAGTAACAGCACATTTAAGTTGGGCTACCTGTGCTGCTTCTCACCATGTCTGCAGCACACAGAGGAGAGACAAGGCCTGATGCCATTAAGTGGAATCTCCAGGCAGTTCAGTCACCCAACCCCACACAGGGCTCAGTGTCTCTCACAAGGCACCCACTGCAACCCTCCTGCTGCTGCAGCTACTGAAACCTTCAGCTTCCCAAAAGAACCCAATACACTCCCCTCATTTCATGAGAAAGGAATAAAAACATTCAAAATCATCCCCATCTCTCCTTCTACACTGTCAACATTGACAGCACCTCCTCCAAGGAGAGGTTGGATAGTGTTCCACTCCACAGCACATTCTACTGATTTCTCCTACTTCAAGGATAGCAAGTAACAACCTCCTCCCACGGGCTTTTATATCCCTCTTCTTCAGTGTTTCTCTTCCAGCACAACAGCAATTAAAGACAGAACACAAACTTGCGAAGAAGCACTACTTCAAATGCTGCTTCTTGGAAAGGTCTTTAAACTTCTCCCCAGCCCCAAATTCCTAAGGCTGCACCACAGTGGGACCAAAACCCACCTGCTGCCAGGCACAGCCAGAACAAGTGCAAACTCACATGGTACCTCATCAGCACTCCCAAATACTCCAAAAAACAAAGCTGTCACCAATAAAAACCTTTTCTTCTCTACACCAAGTACTGTCATTAAAGATTTCTTATTTTACCTACTGTCATAGTTTTTCTACTATGACATATTTTTCTCCTGTCACCAAGAGAGTTATTTGATCAAGTGCAACACTAAAGCAAACTCTATCTGCCCGGAACTGAGCACCCTTCCAAAGATTTTCTGGAAACGTCAACAAATCAAAGGGAACCACTGCTACACCTGAGAACAAACCGAGCTATTCCGGCAGAACAAACAACGCGAGTGGAACGCACACGGTGACTCGTTTGTCCAGCAGCTGCACCTGGCAGGTCACACCGGCACTTCCCTCTCCTCAGCACAGACAGCGCTGATCATCCTCGGGAACCTTCCTCGCCCACACGCGGCTGTGCAGGACAGCGCGGGAGCC
>VYZS01098694.1:9770-21677 GCA_013400695.1 Neodrepanis coruscans
GCCAAAGGACACCTTTTTCCCCTTTCAGCACTAAATCTCTCCTCGGGCTAAAAGGGAGGGAAGGGGGGGGCGTGGTTTTGTAATCTTCTTGAGTTGTTTTCCTCAGTCGAAACCGGGCAGAGGTTCACAGCCAAGGGGATCTTGAGACTACGTGCCCCCTTCTAATACCGTGGAGTCTCTGAGCCGGGCTCCGAGAGAGAGAGAGACAAGCACTATCTCCAGAGCGTCCTCACCTCAAACGCGGGCCCTGGAAAAATTTAATTTGTTTGTCTGTTTTGCACTTTATTTGTCAGGTTTTGGTGTTTGCGCAAAATAAACTGTGATTTTTTGTGTGTTCTCTTCATGTTTGGGGTGTGTTTGTGACTTCTCTCAGAGTCTCTGCTCCAAAATCACTGAATTTGTGGTAAAACCACCACACCTAGATTTCGGTATACCTGTATTTCGAAAGTGAGGCTTATACAAAGATGTTTAAACATATTTTTCAAACAAAACACATAGGTATTCAACAGTATATAAATTCTGTTCAGAAAGGTTGTGAAAATACCCAATAAAAAGCAAGAGGGATCAGAGTAATTACTGTAAAACTTGGGTTTCCTTTGGTGTGCTCCCTAGTTAAATAGCCAGCCTTGTAAGTGGAAAAATTATGGTGAATAATACCAATCTACCCGTTTCACTGGATTGCCCTTGGCTTTCTGAAATAAACATTTTCTCTGGTGTCATTGTGAAATGGAAGTCAGACACATGCTGTGAGAAGTCTCTTGACTGACAGTGTTCAACAGGCAACCATTGAATAGCCTAATGTTTAAAACCATGCAAAAGAGAGTTATTACGACAGGGTTTTCATACTTAGGAGGGAAGTAAGGTTAAAAAAAAATAACCAACCTTACTATTTTGATGTAATATTGGAGGAGGGAAATAATGAAATGAATCAAAATCAAACAGACATTTTCTTTTGGATTGACAGACCTCAGTAGAAGTGTAGGTGGTATTTAAAATATTTTAAACATTTAAAACATTTAAAATGAATCTTCCTCACATCAATCTCCAGAACTGATTGGGAAAGACCAATGTAGGTATTTGCTGCACAGAAGATCTTCAAAGACTGATATTCATCCTGGTATTTTTCAATCAGACCTGTTCATTGGAAGTCTGCAGGAAAGATCTCTTACCAGTTTCCTGTGTAAATTTTGAAGTGATACTTCTGTGAGTAGATTCAATAAAAGTTTATTCACAAGTGGAGAGTACCTGACCAAATCCTAATGTAGCTGTAGGAGGAAGTTCGTTGATGGCACTGTCAGTGTAATCTTTCACTGTGGCACTTCTCTTTCATCCTTTAAAAGCAGCTAGTAATTTGAAAATGGCATTTAATAGTCTTTAAAGGGTTCATAAAATTCTGGGAGCAGAACTGTGAGAATTGGGGAGCATCATTCCTAAAATCACAGTTATTTTTGACTGGCTTTTGTTACTATTCTGAGCTGAGGAGAATCAATTAGTGGGACAACGCATCAAGATACCAGGAAGTGTAATATGGAGAAAACAATGATTGCTTTCCAGTAGAACCCGGATAGATGTGGGGACATAATTAGGGGGTAATAAAAACTGGAGTAATTCGTTTGTCTCAGCTCACTGGTAGGTCAGCCCTTTCTTTCTTGCGTTGAAGGGCTTAGAGAGCCCTGAGTTCAGTGTGGTTGGTACTAATGGACTCAAAGTACAGGCTCTGGAGTCTGTTGGGAGTAGATGTGGAGAAGCAGATGGGTCAAACACATCCACAAATTTCATCTGTGGCCCATGGAAAAGTTGCAGGGTTCGTTGTGCCAGAGTTTTTGTGGTTAGAAAACTGTTGCTCTCAGCAGTTGAGCAAATACTATTTTCAGCTACTTTGATGAAGAAAACTTGGTGTGGGAGGAGGGGTCTTTGATCTCAGTAGCTGAGAGACCAAAGTTTCTGAATCTGCACTCTCCTTCATGGCTAGCTTCAGAAACTTAACCTTTTCTACTTCTGACTTAAGAATGGATTTTGAAGAAACGTGTGAATACTTCCCTGCTTTACAGGTCACAGAATTCCTCAATAATTCTTTGACCAGTAGTCAAATCTTACTGGAACAAAAGTGGGTGTCAATTCTACTTCCTGTGAACCAGAGGATGCCAAGGCATGTGTTCTTTCAGAGTGTAGTGAATGGCTTCTGACTAAAAGTCTTCCTTTGAGAAAGCTTCAGTTACTATTATGCTTTGGAGAGCTAAAATAGAAAAAGGGCTACCAAAAGGACGCTTTCCACTTCCTTGGCATTTATGAGGGAGAAACACTTAAAAAGGGAAATATTGCTTTACTGAAGTTTGTTATGGCACTGAGATCTGAAATTTCTTTGCAGTAATCAAAGTCATTAATTTTGAATTAGCAGCTGCATTTTAATCCATTCTTACATAAGGTTTTTGTTGAAAATTTAATAGGTTTCTGTAAATGCCTTTGAGGAACTATATTCTAACTGAAAGAAGAAGTCTGCACTTTGTGTATTTTTTATTTTAGAAGGGTTGACCTTTTCTTTGTTGAGTCCATTTTTCCATTAGTCTGAATAGATCAAAACTTAAAAATTGTCTTAATCTTATATTGACAGAAGATTTTATTAACAGTGATGATAGATTTGTTTTTAATACTAATTTTCAAGGGTATGCCCAATGAGCAGGATTTTAGTATGTGGGAGTTCTGAGTTATATTTCACAGCAAAACAGTTCTCTTTGTAATAAAGCACACAATTTCTTGTTGTTCTTATGTGGCTGATTAGACAGACTTGTAGAAGCTAGATCCAGACATTAACTAATGTAAAATAAAGTATATTTTTTTGACCATGTAGTTGCTGCTGTAACTTAAAGCAGGTTTTGACATGAAGTTTCATAAAGCTCCTTTAAGCTAGAAAACTCTATACATAAATGCATTTGTGAAAGTTACTTGTAGTTTTATATGGTTTAGAGTATCCAGGTATATGGATACAAATTTTGCTTCCATTTCAGGTTCCTGGCGATATTGCTCTATGCAATGATTGTGAATTACTAAGGTAGCAGTTACAAATTTCCTGCAGTACAGATTCGACCATAGTAATTCCTGTTTTATATTGATATGTTTTTATGTCTGTACAACTGGCCTGTCATACTGTCTTCAGTTGGGGCACATCCTAGAAGGTTGTTTGGAAGTTTTTAGCAAAGTGCTTGATAGTGTAAATTAAACTTGGCATTACATGCAAATGCAGCCAGGACCGATGCTTCATTGTTTTTATGTTGACATACATGGAAGGAGGACAGAAGTCATAGTGAAATGAGCTTTGCTATGATGGAAGTAGAAGGGAGATACAGATCTACATTATTGGGCAGTGTACTTTAAAGCAGTAGCTGCAGCTGCATGTCCATCAGAAAATGTCAGATTGAGATACTGGTTTTCACAGAGCTAGGTTATAGTTGGGGATTACAACTAATACTGTCAACGAAAGTGTGTGTAAAACTGTGTTTGATTAGGAGGGCCTGGCATGAGTTAAATCTAGAAAGGTAAAAGGGGAAACCTATGACTGCATAATCTAAAATTCAGAGCTACAATTTTAACTTACTCTGAGTTCAGTGTATTTTCCTGAATGGATAACATTTTGATTCTCAGGGTAGAGAAACATGAAACTGTTTTTTTGACATTGATTATTTGCCTTGTTTAGCCTTTTCAGACATATGCAAAGAGACTAGCTCAGTAGGTTATTTTTTACTAAATGGAAAAAATACATGCTGAATTGCCAAGGGTTTCTTTTATTCTTTGGAGAATAATCTGTCTATACAGATTTTGTCTCTTTTATGTATTTTTCCACTGTAAGAAAGGTGGGCGTCTGTATTTCTGTATTTAACTATTATTATTACTGTTTGTTTCTCTTTTTTTTTTTTTTTAGAAAATGTCGGTTTTTTCCTTTGTGAATTTTTAAAAACATGTTTGTATCCATGTCTAGTTACAGTATGCTTGTTAAACAGAATAGTTTTCATATATTTATGAAAAAACAGATAATAATTTTCAAATTATGTTTTTTTTAATTGAACAAAAGTGATGATAGCATGTAACTTACGCAAAAATACATTTCGGTAAATGAGTTTAAAAATGGTCCTAGGTCAAATGTAGGATTTTTTTTTAAATAAATATATTGTGTTGATGTAAAACCATGCGTCTAGGAACTGTATGATCTACCAGTAAAAGAATAATGAGCACAATATAAAAAACACATATTTATCAGACTTTGTGACACAGTTGGGAAAATAAAATAGTATGTCAGATGAATTAATAGCATAAATGCTATTAATTGTAGACAACTTTAATATGAGAAGAAGAAATATCACTGGGAAGAATAAATGAAAACCTGGTTATGGATAATTCATCTTTTTGTGGTGTTTTTTTTTTTTTGTGGGGGTTTTTTGTTTTTGTTTTCCTTTGATAACTAGTTTATGTTTTCCTTGAAATCTGTGGAAAATTTGTGTGACCAATTTAAACTCCTTGTCTAAAAGTAGACTTAAATTTTTTATGAATGAAGAAATATTTTACTTTTGTAAATATGTTTATATTACTATATACAGCTTGCTAACATGTATGTGAAATGTCACTTACAGGTGCTGACCTTAAAGAAAGGGCAAAAATGCACTCAAGTGAAGTTAGTTCTTTTGTCTCAAGAGCAAGAGCAACTATTAATGAATTGGGTATGTAACTTTTCCCTTGAACAATGTTATTACAACTTTAACCTGAGAAAGCTTAGATCAGAGGAATGACATAAACGGGTGTGGTTAATTCTTGACAGGTAGTGGGATATCCATAACTATTTAGCATCACATCACAGATCTTGAATTGGAAAGGACGTACAAAGATTCTTGAGTGTATTGATAAATATGAGTCATGGTGCATTTTTTTTAAATATTCCAAATGTAGTTGTGTGTTTTTAAGAATGCTAGAAAAGCTAAATCTCAGCTGAAATAGAGGTGATTTGCCCTGCTGTTTTCATAAAGGATGGATTATTCAGTGACATCCAAATGCTTTAGAATTTAATTTTTACTGTTGAATTCTTGTGGTTGCTACAATATGTTTTAGAAACATGTGAAACATAACTACTGATGGGAGTTTAACTGCTAAGGCCTTCTATAATTTTGTTTAATATGCACTTTCTCTGGTGTTGTAAAACCTGTGAATACTTTGAGATTTTAATCAACTTGTACCAATTTTTAATGACAGTAGTTTCTCTGTAAGTTTTACATTATGAATTCACCATCAAATAATTACATTTTTACATGTCTGCTGATCCGTTTTAATGTAATTGTTTTCCAACAGGGTATTGCTAGTATGTTCTTTAGAAAAGAGAAATGTGGTGTTCCAAGTTTGAAGCAATTTATTTTCCACATTTAATTTACATATGAAACATACTCTGTCACTTGAAATTTTGGCACAAAACTCTGAGGAATAAATAATTTCTCAGGAAATGTTTTTAGATGTGTTTCCTTAAGAACGCTATGTCAGATCTTGGTTTGGCAGAATGTTATGAATGGGTACCAGTATGTTTTTTTTCAGGTAAATGACAAACTGCTGAAGGATGTATCTTTGATTAAGTACTTCATGGAGATATGAATTCAAATGAATGTCACGTGTTTGAAGTGAAGTAGACCCTCAGGCTCTTTAAATAAGTAAAGTCTGTAAAATACCTAGAAGTGAATAGATGATTAATTTACTGCAGCTGATACTGTGTGTCATGCTGGTGTTTGTCCTTTTATTGCAGTAGTAAGCAAGTGGCAACAAGTTGTTCCATTCTTTTCCTTTATAAGAATTTTGGGATGCTTCCCTAGCATTAAATAATAATTTTTCAGCCTTCCTTGGTGTGAAGTTATTGGAAATACTTTGAGCTGCTCTTAATGTTTGAATAGTGCAACTGGTTTCAAGATTTTCCTATGATTAGTAAATAGGGTTTCTTAATAATTTTCTAATTTTTAAGTGAGAAAATTTCCAAAGTCTAATGAAGTATATGGACTTGGCATTCTGGACTGAATGACTGAAAATATTCACAGTGATTTGATGCTTTATTTTGCCTCAGAGTTGAAAAAACTTTCAGAAAAATGTTTGATAGTCTTCTTTTTCATTAAGGTTCCTGTAAGAGTGTTTAACCACTGAATATGTAAGCAAATTTTCAGTGTTATCAAAAAGGTTTACAGTGGAATATTATGCTAAGAGTGAAGTATGCATAGCTTGAAGTTTAGGAAACCGTTATGAATGCTTTTATTCATTGAGCTCTAGACTCTTTCTCAAGAAAGAAGCATGGAATTGTGAGCAAGTAGAATTAATATTTGAGAATCTAGGTAAGTGAAGTACCTAGATAGGAAGGTTGTATGGGGATGTAATAGCGGTTAGACATGCCACTGGTTGGAAAGAGTCTGAACACATAGCCCTTGCCTGATACTGTAACAGAACCATTTGTTTAGGTCATCTAAGTGTCTCTCTCCCCTGTCTCACATTTACCTCTTCCTCCACTTCTCCCTTCCCCCATTTTTCTATTTCCACTTTAAAACAATAAGCACAATAGTCACTGGAAGGTTCTCCAGTTAATTTTTAAAGTATTAGAGAAGAACATTGAGAGATTACTTCTAATATTAGTGGTCAATTACCATATCACATATGTTTCAACATGCATACCATATAAGTAGCTTTAATTTTTAGGTTATATGATGTATTCCCACTATATACATACTCGATGTACTCATGACAGCAGTAGATGTAGTTACAGAATGGATATAACATTTTTCTGAAGGGTCTTTGCAAGGCAACTTAAAGATCATAGCATGGTTTTGATTGGAAGGGGCATAAGATTATTTTGTTACAATCACCCTGCTGTGGACGGGGACGCCTTTCACTAGATCAGGTTGCTCAGAGCTCCCTCTACCCTGGCCTTGAACACTTCCAGAATAGGACATAGACAGTACCTCTGGACAACCTGTCCCGGTGCCTCACCACCCTCACAGTAAAGATTTTTTTCCTAAAATCTAATCTAAATCTATTTTCAGTTTGAAGCCATTTCCCTGTGCTGTCTCTACATAACTTTGTAAAAGTTCCTGTCTGTCTGTCTTTGTCGTAGGTTCCCTTTAGGTACAAGAAAGTCGCAGTTAGGTCACTCCAAAGACTTCTCTTTTCCAGGCTGAACAATCCCAATTCTTGCAGCCTTTCCTCTCCATAGGAGAGGTGCTCCATGCCCCTAATGAACTCTGGACTGGCTCCAACAGATTGATGCCCTTCATGTGCTGCTGATCACAGAGCTGGATGTGGTACTCCAAATGGGATTTCAATATGTCATTCCCTACATCAGGAACTGGTAGATAATATAAAAAAAAAAAATTATAAGGTTAGATTAGATGGATGCCTAAGATGTTCCATTGTGTGTGATGCCCTTATGAATAGAAATGAATCTTAATTTTGTAGCAAGTCAGAGGTTCTTAGTTTGTTTTTTGTGACTTTTTTTTGAAGAAGTGATCTGTCATTACAGAATGTAGTTTTTTGTAGAAATATGGGGACATTTTATTTACATTTGGTTATTGCAATGATTCTGTATATTGAAAATGATAATGATATTTTTCCTACTCAGCAACAACTTGAATATTTTGAGATGGTTAATGAGGGGAAACAATTTTTAAATTAGTATTTGCCACTGCAGAATGTTTTATAGCCAGGGAACAATATTTCCAATTTCCAACTTTGTTATTTTTCTATCTGAATTTAATGCTGTAATCTCATTTAAAATGTATTCTACTTTTTGCTTTTCAGAACTAGGTCATGTTTTGATAATTTCATTTGTATTCAGATGTGTGACCTAGTAAGGAGATGCTTCTTTTTAGCTATATTTTCAGAAAGAAGACCATTAAGTTGTCTTTAGAGACAAAATACAGTAAAGGTTAATTATGTCTCGAATAACTGGATAAACTTAGCTTTTTAGCATGCTTTAGCTTTCTTTAGGTTCTGTCAATTTCATTACATTTAAAATCCTTACTCTAGTGGTTTTGTAAAAGGCTGTAGTATCATTTTGGAATACAGCTCCAGAAGAAAATTTTCTGGAAATTAAAAGCATACTGCACTTATTGATATGGGAATAGTTTATAACTTCTTGCTAAATTTGGGTGAAGTAGTAAGACTGCAGTAAATGTCACTTGATTTAAAAATGAAGAAATAAAATAGCTGAAAAAAATTGAACTGAACCATTAGTTGTGGCACTTAAGATCTTAAGTCGTGGGGAGAGGAATCAAAACAGCCTCTATTTTTAGGAGTGGTTGGTTTTGCTAAGATGATACAGGTTTCTGGAGGGTTGTTTGGGGTTTGTTTTTGTTTTGTTGTTGTTTGTTTTTTGTTTGTTGTTTTGTTGTTTGTTTTGTTTTTTATTGTTGGTTTTTGTTTTATGTGTGTGTATTTGGGGTTGTTTGATTTTTTTGTTTATTTTTTTTTAAATAGTAGAATTTATAAGACTACATGTCCATTACTATATTCTGCCTTGAGGCACTTCGTTACTGATGTAAGGCTGGCTTTACACTCAAGTAACAAGGAGAAAAAAGCCTTAATAGATCTCTTGTAACAGTGCATAACAAGACAGGCCTGCCTAAATTAAATCAAATTATATTAATTTCCAGAAGCCTTGTTTTTGATGCTTTGGGGGTGGGGGGAAAAGCCATCATTGTGGGTCAGATCTTCAATATGTATTTTATTGTATGACTCCCATTAAGTCCATGTTTTTCTTTACACTAGCTGTGGTCTGGGCTGTGATATTGCCATTATATATATCTTATCTGTTGGGATTTCAGTTGCAAAACAAACTGAGGCTATGTATGGAGCTGAATGAAACAACCACATTCCTCCATAAAAACACCTTGTTTAACAGAAAGAAAAAGTGAAGCTGTAGAAAGAATTTCAACTCAGCAAATATATATAATTACTCAGAGCAACATTTGGCCCCAACCTCTAGTAAGTGAGAAACTTACTGATTAGCAAAGCTGTTCCAACCAATATAGGATTAAGTACTCAAATCCCACAAACTGGCGGAGAATTACTTTCTTGGTTACTTTTTAAAATTAAAGGATGATCATGCTTGGTTTTTATTTCACATTTGGAAACAAAATTCATTACTCAAGGCCTGATGGAGACTAGGTCTGCACTAAGTTAAGAGTGATTTTTAATAAAATGCTACTCTTGTTTTCTGTTAATCATGTTGCATTATGACAAATCTTACAGTGCTTTGTGAAAGGCATCTGATTAATTTCAGTTCATAAGTTGTGATACAGCTTTAACAAATGGTGATATTTAGTAATTTTTAGACATAATTTTAACAGACATAATTAGTTTAAACATAGTCCAGTTTGAATAAGACTATCCTCAATGAAAGCACCTTGTGGTTGGTTGCTTGCATTTGTATTTTTTAGTGTGTACTTTTATTTTATTCAAAGCAGAAACAGCTGTATATTTACAGCAGTATTTTTCTCCCTTCCTTAGCAGTTTTTCTGTCATTTGGGTATCTTTCAGTCATCACCAAACTTTTAATTTACCTAAAAAATGCTCTTTATTTTCAATTTTTGTCTATTGAAGATCATACATACTGGTAAGTTTTATAATTATGCCACATTATATGCTACAGTTTCATTTTGGATGTAAGATATCAAAACTTGGTCTCAGAGGTCCCAATAATGGTATCAGGATTATAAAAATTTCAGTTGGTTTCTGATCTACTAACTGCTAGCCCCACCTGCCCATTGTGAAGTCTCAAAAATAAGCAAAAATAATTGTTGGTGAGGTCAGCGCAGTGCATTATTTTACTGTTTCAGTTACTGGGGCTTCTGTGGAGCTTTTGTTAGCATTTAAAATCCTGGGTTAATAAAGAACACTCCAGACCTGATTACTGAGAAGTGACTCCTTATGTAATATTTGCCAGATCTGTCTATGTTTGCTGGAGGTAGATCTGGCTATCAAAGATGGAGTACTCTGGTTTGGAAATCCTTTGATATGGAGGATTTCTTCCTTAGGGAAGAGAGATACAGGCTATGACTTGCACTTACTGAAAAGCTGAATAAAATTTCACAGCTATTAAATTTGAAAAAAGACAAATCTGCAGCTAGCTGTCTATGCTTAGCAGCTGCCTTCAGGCGTCATGGTCTTTTCATGTTGCTGACGTTGTGAAAGGGAGATTTTGGCACAGTGTTTGGCTTGCTATGTTATGTTGTTGCCTATTTGGTTAAATGTACAGCATAACTGATACAGTTTTTGACTGTTGGCATTCTGACTGTCTCCCAGTAGTAAATTTACTGCTTCTCTTAATATTGAATTAAGATACCCTTTGACTAAGTATTGTCTGTTTCCTAAATAGACAGTACTGTCCTTGCAGAGTTGAAATTACAGGCTTTGTCAAATTGCATTGGATTGTTTTTAATTAAAAAACGCAGTTCTAAGGTCTGTACCATTTTAGAGGCAATGAATGTAACAATGAACTTCTTTACCAAGATGTTTGTTATCTATATGAAAGCAGTACTTCCACAATTGCTAATACACTTTTCCTCCCCATAATAGTAACCTTCTCAAAGCTTACAAAAGAAATGCCAAAACAGAAGACGTGAATATTCGGATGAGCTGATTGTGCTTCCATGTAGATCTGAAGATTAGGAAAGGAGGTGGCTTTGCATTACTGATTTATTGCTTTGATCCCTGGTGCTTCTGTACAGCAGAAGTTTAGTTTAGTTTTCCTTCTGGCACTAATTCCAAATGCTGCTCTATGCTGCTCTGAACATGGTTCCTTAGTTTTCCTTCCACAAAAGATAACTCTACCAAAAGGAGGGTGTGCATTTTTCAAATGGTTTATTGAGATCAACATAGCTGGTTTGCACTCTGTTAAAAGAGGCCTCCAGGGTGACTTGCTGCCCAGGGCATCTGTTCTCTCTCTAGCGAGCCATGTTGTATATGTTTGATGTGTTGGGAAACTCCACCGTTTCTTCACCGTGCTCAGGTTTTGAAATTGCATGGTTTAATATCTGAGTGAGAGAAATAGTTTTTTAGTTACTTTGTTTTGCCTATCTTGATCTCTTCTCTGTTCCTACAACCAACTGATATTCGAAGGGCAGCAACTCCTGGCATAGTACTGAAAGCATAATGTTGCTCTTCTGTCAAAGGAATCCTAAGTTCATTGCTTGGGCCAAGCATGGGCCTTTGACTTCAGAGTAGCATGTTCAAGTCTCATGTTGAACATGCCTTTTACCTGTGTATGCACTGGCTTGATGATATTACCAAGCTAGATTATAAAAAAAAAAAAAAGTTTGCTTACTTTGAAATGTTCCAGAGTGTTTCTTCTGTAGTGTTCCATGAATGAGTCAGGCTTGAAACTATTAATTGATATAAATTATGCATTACTTGCTTTATGTGAAAATGGTTTGACCAATCTGCTTTGCCTTCAAGTTCATACAGAAATACCTGACAGTCTGTGGTGGTTTTACCACAAATTCAGTGATTTTGGAGCAGAGACTCTGAGAGAAGTCACAAACACACCCCAAACATGAAGAGAACACACAAAAAATCACAGTTTATTTTGCGCAAACACCAAAACCCAACAAATAAAGTGCAAAACAGACAAACAAATTAAATTTTTCCAGGGCCCGCGTTTGAGGTGAGGACGCTCTGGAGATAGTGCTTGTCTCTCTCTCTCTCGGAGCCCGGCTGAGAGACTCCACGGTATTAGAAGGGAGCACGTGTTCTCAAGATCCCCTTGGCTGTGAACCTCTGCCCGGTTTCGACTGAGGAAAACAACTCAAGAAGATTACAAAACCGCGCCCCCCCTTCCCTCCCTTTTAGCCCGAGGAGAGATTTAGTGCTGAAAGGGGAAAAAGGTGTCCTTTGGCCCCCCCC
>VYZS01098723.1:6289-18058 GCA_013400695.1 Neodrepanis coruscans
AGATTAAAAAATACAAGAATGGGTTCAACATCTACAATACAGCAGGTGGTACCCTAAGGTCTCATAAAAAGACAATTTTTGGTGGTATGAAGAAAAGATTCTGACAGTTTCTACAAGATGATTGGGTTTGAGTAAAGGATTATTGAAACAATGTACTCAGAAAAGTAATAGGTATAAATAATGTATTCATATAATTATATCTGGCCCCTCACCCTCGCAGTGCAACATTAGGAAGGGGCTATATTTGAAGTCAGGCCCTCTACTTAGGAATAGTCTCCTGGCTGCTGCCTCGTATTTGGAGGACAATTGTGGTTTTGAATATGGTGTTTTAAGACAGGATCTCAGAGAAAATTCACCAGCCCAAAACTTTCCCATGCACCAAAACTACTTATCAACTGTTTCATAATTTTGAGATTAGATTAAAGTCACATACTCAGCTCAGGACTTTACCCCGGGATAAGTCAGGAAATAGGGTCAGTCCAGGCTTTTGTTACTGCCACACAAATTCAGTGACCTGAGAAATGTACACATTGTCTGGCAGAGGAATTCATGGTGTTGGTACCAATTATTTTAGGTCCTGAAACAGCACCTTTCTGCATGTCATACAAGGCTACAGCTGTGAACAGGAGCAAGCAGTGCAGAACTCACTTCACAGTAGCCTTGGGATAGGCCAGAAGCACCATTGCCTTGCAAGGACTCTTAGTTGGGAAAGCCCTTGCCCTTGTGGACCAGTTAACTCTCCAAGTGCATTGTACAATGTTTACAGGGGAATGGTTGTATGGAAACACTGGAAAGTTTGTATTTGATGGAGTTATAACTTGGAAACAAATGATGAAAAAAGCAAAAAAGAAAACTTAAGCAACTCAGTGAAAGTGAAACCTGAAATATTGCTCCATATTGTACATATACAGAGATACTTTGTGAGATTAAGTTTCACTTGATCTGAACACAAAGCCTCATGCGCCAGAATTAGCATAAAACCAATTTTATAACCTCTCCAAATTTTTTTCTGAATATTCCATTCTCCTTTGACTCTATTTTTACAGGATATATGGCTGTAAGATCCAGCAATGCATGGTATTGTGGAAGTTCATATTAAGACAAAATTCTCAGTTTTGTGCCAAGAACTGAGATCCTGTACAGACACTGATATGAAGCAAAGATTTGCAATTTCTGCCATTTATCTGCAGTCTGAAAATACACCACAGACATTTCAATTCTTCTCTTACACATCTATGACCATTTAGATGCCAATAGTCTAACTGTCCATTTTGATCTCTTTGTTAACATTTCTCCTCCAATAATGCTTATAGAAATCAGTAGTGTAGTGTCAATGAGGCCATTAAAATGCAGAGATATTTACCCATGAAGTCACCTCAGATGGCATATTTTATTCTGTCCCCTTCCCATGGAAAGGTTTTGTGGGAATTATAATTGTTTTCAGGGTTGGCTTGTCATTGTCATGGCCCTCCCTGACAAAACTTCCATTCCTGGCTCAACATTTATCTCTCCTGCCAACTCATCACAAATATTTCAGACATTAAGATCTGGTTTTAATGCAAATATACAGCAGGCAGAAAATACACTGCTCTGAGCAGTGAAAATATTGTTTATTTTTGTGCACTGTAACAACTGCATTAGGAAACTGTCATTGTTAATAGGTTATACACACATCATCCTTCACTAACACACATATTTACTTGATTCAATGAAGTTATTTGAATTTTTTGAATGCTGGCTGTCATTTTGAGTATAAAAAGCACAAATGGGAAGGAATTCATGTTCAGTGAAGCAGGAGACAAGAAACCCCAAAGTTGCCCAAATCCAGTTTGAAAAGGCCATTAATGTTATACTGCAGTACTTGTATTTCTGTAGTGTAGCTCCTCTGAGTATCTTCCACACTAAACAACTGTAAGTAAGAAAATTCTTTTTCATAGCCAAGGAATGTTCTTCATATACACACTCCCACGGCAATGCTCTTTCAGCACACAGGAGTCATCATTGCAACTTTTTATTCAGTGGAGCTGTGCAGATAATGGAGGCCTTGGGAATAGACACTAAAACCTAAAACCAGATCAAGTGATAAAGTGCTTCAATGGCTTGGAAGAAGGTGTGAGCACAGCACACACAAAACGTTAGAATCAGATTAAAATTCAGCACTGGAGGCTTCTCTTTATAACAGTAGTTACTTACATGAGAGTTTTTATTTATTTATTTTTAAAATAAATGTTTTAACTCATTGTGGGAATAAACTTTGTACACATGATCCAAATATGAGCAGAGAACAATAAGAAACTGGATGTTAAGACACCTTTCAGAGATGGATCTATACCCTGTCAATTAGTCTCAGCAACTGACCATTTCCTATTTTAGGTCTACCAAAAGCTACTTTTCCACAGTTGTATTTCATGGACTCAGAATAGGTTTCTGTAATACTTAACCAATTGTAGCAAATCTCTTCATCTGTGAGTCCCCTGGGGTTGGCAGTGTTTTAAAGGGGTAACTGTGTTTGACCGAGTACTCTTCGAGGAGAAGGACGGTGCCAACCTTCATCCTGTGATACCACTCCGGGCACAAGGAACCCCACAACACCATGGACATCATGCCTGAACCATCAGCGACTTCAAAATAAGCCTAAGGAAAACAGAGATAAAATGTATTCAGCTTTTATTTATCATCATTCTGGTATGTATTTATTTTGGGCGATGAAGCAGCTCCTTGACTCATGAACAATTTCTCTGATGATTACAAAAGGTTATAGAGAATGTTCCAGAACTTGTACTGAATAATGGAGTGGAAAACCCCTCAGTTTCCACATAGAATTCTTCCACAACTACCTCAGCCCAAGTTCTTATCTTCCTAGTCCTCAGCAATGGTAAGATGACGCCAGTTTCATTCTATGGCTTTTGGAAGAGGTTCAGGAAAAACCATCCACGAGAAACAATATGGAAAAGACTCTTCTTTATTGGAGAAAATGCTGTATTTAGAGTAACATTTTAAAATATCCATGAAGGAGAAACTATTCTGGAAGCTGAGGAGTTACAGGACCATTTGCTAAACAATTTTGATCAAAACACTACACAAATCTGATTTTCCAGAAAAAAAAAAGGCAGAGAACAATCAGCTTTGCAAACAATTATCTTTTCATTGAAGTATTTCTTACTACACAGATTTCTAAATTTTTTTTTGAAGTTGGGCAAACATTGAATCTGTAACTGACTAGGTCACTGAGCAGTAAAAAAAAATTTTTAAGTAGTTTCAGAATGATCTTAAAAGGCAGTGATCCACCTAAAAAAAAATCTCAGCTCTCTTAAAATGCTTCATTTTATCTATTCATCTCACAGCCTCAAATCATCATGTTTTTTGTTCATGCTACCATCCCCTCTCTTTAACACATCACCACTCTTGAACCATATTGGGGTTTTTGTTTTTAGGTGTTGTGTGTGTTTTGTTGGGGTTTTTTTGACAAGACACATTAACTCCAACTTCCAAAGCATAGAAACCAGAAACATTTAGGCTGTTTTACTAAAAACTCCAAATCTCTATTTTTCTTCACAATAAGCATAACTGAGCTTTGGATGAAACACATCCAAAGTTTGTAGATATGACCACTATGACCACTGCATCTTTGTAAAGGCAGCATTTTCAATATAAAATAGCTATGACATAAATCTTAACTTCATGTGCTTAATACATGGGAAACATTATTCTCAAATACTCTGCAGCCACCTGTCTGAGTGTCAACCTGTGTATTTATCCCTCTTTACCTGATAAGGCATATCCACTTTTTTCTCCGGTTTCCCGTAGTACCTCAGCCTGGCTTTGTGCAGGATCCTCACAAGAAGTGGATGGAAGTGCACTCTGCTTCTCCATGTCATTTCCAGATGACCAAGATTAGTCAGCTTAGACACTGAGGTTAAGGGAGGGTAAAACAAAAAGAGCATTAATGATTGAACATTTAATTTTTCAGGAGTAAATAAAGTGCACAGACCAGGATGTCACATGTATTTTCTTAATGTTTCTAACATCTAAAAAAGCTCATTTGCTGACACTGTTCACCATTAAATCCTCTTGTGAGCTACTTGCACACAGCATGGTTTTGCTTTGTATTTTTATTTTAATTGAAAGAGAGAAATGACACAAGCTACTTCAGAAAACACAGGCATCACACTTGTGCAGAAGTCCTGCTTATATCTCCCTCCTCACCAGGCACCAAGCCCTTCAACACTGACCACATTTTGGGTGTGAGCCGCTGGGTCTGAGCACCTTGTCCCACAGACCAGTCACAAGACTAGTCCTGGACTGGGTTTTTTGACACCTCAGAAGACTGAACACAAGCATCACAGCCACATGTTTTCAGTCAATGTTAGGTAGAGTTTAAAAAAAACAAACAACCCTCTCAAAGTAACACAGAATCACAGAGCAAGTTGTGTTGGATGATTCAGTTCCAACCCCCTGCCATGGGCTGGGACACCTTCCACTGGGCAAGTTACTCCAAGCCCTATCCAACCTGTTCTTGAACACGCAGCTCTATAGGGTGTTCCCGCAGGTTCCCACAGTCTGTGCCAGTGTCTAACGGGGAAGTTTTTTTCCCCTCTCTACGGAATGTAACATGAGCAGTTGAAGTGTGATAGAGGTGGCACATTTTAGCAGTGCCAAACACAACCGAGAGGTCACCAGGGATCTCGGCCCTGCTGCACAACCATCCACAGAATCACAGACCTAATTAGGCTGGAAAAAACCTATTAGATCATCGAGTTCAGCCCACGAATCAACACCAGTGCCAACCAGACCGTGGCACCCAGAGCCACATCCAGGACGGTGACTCCACCAACTTCCCTGGGCAGCTCTTTCTGTGGAGAGATTCTTCCTGATGTCCAACCCAAACCTTCCCTGCTGTGCCCCTTTGTCTTGTCACCGGGTGCGTGGGAGAAAAGCCCGATCCCCACCTGGCTACAACCTCCTGTCGGGGAGCTGTAGGGAGCAAAGAGGGCTCCCCTGAGCCTCCTCTTCTCCGGGCTAAACAACCCCCACCTCCCTCAAAGGACCAGTGCTCCAGACCCTTCCCCAGCACACACACACCGCCTCCTCCATCCCCCGCTTACCGTCCACGTCCACCTGCGCCGGGGGCCTGTCCGGTACCCACACGTCTCCATAGGGATCCTCATTGTTCCAGAGCGGCAGGTAGTGCCTGTTGTCGCCGCGGAGGGGCTGGCGCGGGCAGGTGCCGTCGGGGGGTGTCCCGCCGGTGCCGGTGCCGGTGCCGCTGCAGGTGCCGATGCTGGTGCCGCTGCAGGTGCCGATGTCGGTGCCGCTGCAGGTGCCGGTGCCCCCCGCCCGCTCCAGCCCCTCCAGGCACAGGAAGCCCCGGCCCAGCCGGGTCTCGTCGAACCGGTACGAGCAGCGCGTGAGGCGCAGGCGCGCTCCCGCCCGCAGGCGCGCACGCTGCGCGAGGCCGTTGAGGTGCGGCGCGAGGTAGCAGCGCTGCCGGCGCGCGCCGTCCGCGAGCGTCAGGTCGTACCAGTACTGAGGGGAGCGGGCGGCGGGCGGACCCCGCGCCAGGTACCGCTCCACCGCCAGCACCNTGTGCACTGAGGAAGCGGAGGCCCGGGGAAGCAATGTGAGGGGCGGCCCCGGGGCTGCCGGCGATAAGCGGCCCGGGAGGACGTGAAGGGGCTCCCCCGCTCCTGTACCCGGCGGGTGTTCGCTCCCCCGGGGAGCTCGGGGGTCAGGGCTGCTCCGGTGCTGCCCCGGCGGTTCGGCGGTGCTGGCCTTGGCAGCCTCCAGCGTCCCGTGCGGACTTTGTGCGGCACCTGTTCCCAATTCCGTTTACTCCTCAGTGCTCCTGCCTCATCAGCGTGTTCCTGACTGGAATAGAAGAGTCTCGTGCCTGTTGCTCTTTAGATTGTAATTAGCTTTTACATAGTTGCAGTGTGTGGGGTAATCGCAATTGTCCTGCCATTGAAACAGTCTACCCAGTCCTTCTTCTTTGTTGCTTCCATCATTAGAAGAAATTCTTACCAGTGGTCCCTACGTGTGTGACGTTATTTACATTATTATTGATTCTCTTCCCACTGCAACTATCAAGATCATCCTATTCTTTATTGTAGAATCACAGAATAGTTTGGGTAGGAAGGGACCTTAAAGACCATCTAGTTCCAATTGGGCAGGAACACCTTCCACTAGACCAATTATATTAATGAATCTTCTGGAGATTAAGAACTTTGTATTCAATACTTTATTAGAACTTGCTAATATATGATTTTTTTTCTATTGGGAGAAACATCTGTGAGGGAAGGCTGGGGGAGCTGGGCCTGTTCAGCCCAGAGAAAAGACTGAGAGGGGACTTTCTCACTGCACACAAATATCTGAAGGGCAGGTGTCAAGAAGATGGGGCCAGACTCTTCAGTGGTGCCTGGTGACAGGACAAGGGGCAATGGACACAAACTGATATACAGGCAGTTCCATCTGAGGAGGAGCAAAAATTTTGCTTTGAGGGTGACAGGCTGCCCAGAGAGGTTGTGGGTCTCCTTTCCTGAGATACTCCAAAGCCAACTGGATACAATCCCGTGCTACCTCTCCGTGTCACCTGGAGAGCTGTGGTGTAGACTTTTAGTTATTAAATGAATCGGTAGGTATAATGAGGAAATCTGTGGATTGTTCCCATCTTATCCCCACTTTTATCTGTGCTCATTATGTGATTTGCAGAAGAGGTAACTATTATTATTTCTACAGAGGTAACTGACACATGCACGTCTGTTGCCAGATTGTTTTGTTATTTTAAGTCACTGTGGCTTCATTCATGGAAACTGAAGCTGTAGCTTTTATGAAGCAGTAATGGACTGATGTGGACTAATAGTTGCTATTTGATAAACTTGTATGCATTGTGCTTTCAGATACAGGATAGTTCCTTCTCTTAGGAACTTGCTCCTGTTACCTTCCTTCTCACCAGCAGGGGTCTAGCTTACATAGTAATTTCAAAACCGGTAAATCTCTTCTGCTGACAGCGTGTCAAGGTGTCTTTTAAAGACTGGTAAAGTCCGTGAGTTCCTCTAGATGTGAATTCCCTACCATAACTGAACAGTGGAAGTTCAGAAACACTGGGAGAATCAGTAATGACTGGAGATGAGCCATCAGCAGGTGGCTGTATCGAATCACAAAAGCAAAACTCAGTGTTGAGCCTGTTCCATCAGAGTGTTTAACCAGCTCATTGAAAACAGTATGATTTTTATATACCTACAACTAAGTGTGCTAAACCACACCTGTGTTCCCCTCTGGTGAATCAACACTCTTGAATTCTCACAGATAATGAGCAGTAAAGTATCTCAGTTCTTGTGTACAAAACTCCTTAAGAAAACAGTTTGCCTCTACAGCAATGACAGTGAAGAAGGAGCTGTGCTGAGTAGGAGGATGTTACTACACCCTGTTAAAGATTACATTTAAAATATGCTACAGAAGTGAAAGGCACAAAAGAGTAAAAGGTGATGCTCTCAATCAAAAAAAAAAATAGCTGGTGTGCAAGATCATAAAACTTACTGTAAAAGTTGTTCTTCACCACAAAGTGTTTTGACGACAAAAAAGGAAAAGCTCTTCTGGTGCATTTCACCATTATCTCCTAGGTGCTTTCCTTAAATCTTCCTGGAAAATAACAGGAAGTGGTTAAATAATGCTAATAGGACGTTTTAGGTGATTACCCAGCTCACAGCTTTTTGCCCTTTATTCAGCTCTATGCACTTTGAAGAGCAGTTTAAGAAAGTGATGGGCTATCAGGAGGAAAATCTTACATTTTTGGGGTGTGTAACCTTGATTTATTGCACAGGTTTTAGAATCTACAGAAGTCTCTTATATAGACTGCAGGTTTGTTTATGCTTCATTTGACTTAAACACAGCTGTCTAAACACGGAACTGAACTTGTAAGCCAGCTTAGAGATGGTCTTTGGAGAAACAATTTTATTCCTGAGCAATTTGATACTATGAAACAAAGTGCCTGTAAATTTAAAACAAAGCTCAAATTAAAATGTGATTTCATTTGAGGTCCCTCAGTAATAGATAACACAAGTATTTACATTTTGACATATTTTACAACTTGTGTTGTGTGTGTAGCTGTACCTTACTGCTTAGCTCTGCTGTTTGGCAAGGAGTACACTGAAGAAGCTATTTTAGTTTTTGCTGCTATGAGACAAAACCACAAATCCTTTCACCCTGTACTTGCAGTACTTTTTTGGCAGAAGCATTTTGTGACATGAACTCTTTTATCTGTGCCTTTGGGTGCAACATGGGTAACACAATTTCTTCAGGGCAATTGTACTGTCAAGTCACAGCAGGATTCTTAAGAGTTCTTAAGGTGGGGCAGTTTCTGTCAGGTATTCTGTATGTTCCTGATCCTGCTAATTCATGCCTCCTCTTCTGTTTTTTTTCCAGCTACCTTTTTCTTTTTTATGATGGCTCTTCATTTAAAAAAAAACAACAAAGAGAAACATTGCTTCATGCCCTCAATCTTTCCAACTGCCAACACTGGCCTAAATGACAAATGTCCTAATTCTTACTCTTAAGTGGCACAGCTACAATGTGCTATCACACCCACATATTGCAATAAATTTTATATGTGGCAATAAAGACTGCATGAGCTTACCTGAGAAAAAGGGACTTGAGCTGCCCTGGCATCCAGGCTGACACGTGTGTTCAAAAACCAGTTCTTGTAGCATTAATGACTGCAAGCTGTCCTTTTGCTCTGGTTCCACTGCCCTCATCCCACTGGGTGTTTGTGTAAAGAGAAAGGCGGATGTGCAGAAATTCACCCGTGAAGCTCATTAGCAGCACATCGAGCACAGCCCTGGCTGTCACCCTCACGAGCCCTCTGTCGAGGCTGAACTCACACTGTCACCTCGACATCTTCATCCACTGCAAGGAATCCACAGGGCAGTGAATGGATTGGAAAATAGTAACAAAGGTTTCTATTGCTTTTACAATAGCTTATGTCAATGTAATAGAATCTTTATAAGCAAGACACTGGTTTTGATTTTCAGAGTATTTTTATTACTGTTTCAGTTGTACAGTTTCAGCATTAGGAACAATACATAATATACAGTACATTGCTTGCGTTGTTCCCAGGTTTTAAAGTTGTGTCAAGGTTCAGGCTGCAGAAGAGAGTTCACCATTCCTAAGAGGAAAGCAGGCACATCCATACAGTTCTACATTGCTGGGTGACAAATACAACATTAGGAGCACCACCTGCCATTAGGACTCTGCGTGTACCAAAGGATTATTGACATGGATCCTCATCCTGTTCTGCCCTTCTGCCCCTTTAGCATTTGTTCACATCAAAGTGACATCACTAGAAAAACACATTAAACAGTTCAATCCTTAGTTTTAAGTTAGTGAAAGGGTACAGCTAGTGAAACATCTCATAAAATGAAGGTACAAATCTGATATACATTTTGCATAGTTAAATTTATGTCTGGATAAACTTGGATCACTGGATTTTTTTCTTCTGGCCTTTGTACTTTTGCTTTGAGCTGAAAAACACTCATTCAGTGCCCCCCAGTCACTCCAGATACCTTTCCATTTCTTTGGTTGCTTTCTCTTCCTTAACACCTCTTGTATTCCTTCTACAGCTGTACACTGTGCCAGACATCCTCTCCCTGCCCTTTGGCTACTCCTTGTCCCTCCTCTTCCTCTTCAGTCACTTCCACTCTCTTCTGTTACTCTTCACATCTCTGGGCTCTCACTCATCTTCAGCCATTCTGTCTCTTGACAGAGAGACAATGCTACAGTCTTCTTGTTGCATCCAGATGCTGTTGGTATTTGCAATAGCACTTCTAAATCCTTTAAAAGCATTCACCTCTAAAGGCCTCATTCCTTCCATATTTACACATGGATATAACCCCCAAAATTCCAGTGGTTTTTACACAGTAAAGATGAAAATCCAACCCACTGTCTTGAATTATATCTGGAAAGAAGAGAGAGCTAGTAGAGGGAAATGGAATGAAAAATTAAAATCCCGAAGTAATAGTGAATATTCCTCTCTCTCTTGAACTTGGAGTTGTTTTTTCCCCTCTTGGTATGGACTTAAACATCTCCACAGTGTGTAAACTTATTGTAACAGTTTTCTGTTACAATCATCTTAAACAAGTTCAATCACATTTGCTTCTTTAATCTGCTGACCTGGGTTGTTGTCCTTAATTCCCACTGTTCTCTGCTGAATTCTTTGTAACTAATCCCTAGCATCAGGAGAAAAACCTGTCTCCTACCTGTTGACACCAGAATGGGGGAGGGAAAATATTCACATGCATCCCCTGTAATGCAGAGGCCGCTGAGAAAAGCACACTTTAAAATATTACAGGGCAGCCTGGATCACTTGATTGCTGATAGCACAAAGTTTTGCAAGCAGGTTTTGCACACCTACTGCGTGCAAAATGAAAGCTGTTCTTCCTTCACAGTCTCTCAGACTTGCGAGTCAAAAGCAAGTAAGTTGTATTTCTGATTGTCTGCAACTTATTTTTTTGCCTGTGATTGTAACTTTTCATCTCGGCTTCTGTTACAGGTTTGGGTTTGTTTGGTTTTGTTGGGGGGTTTTTGTTTCTGTTTATTTGTTCTGTGAAAGCTGAACTCAACAAGCCAGTGTTCAGTAGCACAGGAAGCCAAGCCAGGTTTTGCTCATTTGTCTCAGCCCTGGCATTGGCAACAGGAAGGAACATTCCTAAGAGACAGAGCTCCTGTTGTCACCCAGCTCNNNATATATTATATCTCTATAGTTTTATGGCCAAGATAAGCCCCTGAGAACAGAGTTTATGCAGAAACACTGGCACCAATAACACTACTCGATGCAGCTTTATTTAGATGTAATTAGCATAGAAAGCACCTGGAATTATTTATATTTCTATTTATAATAGATTAATTCTTTGGATATTTTCATAACTATATTAAGAATACATTTGTTAATCTTAATATCCACTGCGGAAAGATTATATTTACACACAAATACACAAAGATTTGATGTTGAAAGAGCAAGAAAGAAGAAAAGAAGGTGCCTGATCCTGTGCCCTTATGTATATACATGGGTAGTGCCTTTAAATCAACTCACATGAGTGTGGGTCCCAGGTGTGGATAAAAATTACAGGTTCTAGTCCATAATGCTTTATGCATCTATGATTTTGAAAAAACTACTATTTAAACTATTTTTACAAATACATTCTACAGTAACTGTGTCTATGGGCTCAGGCATCCAGCCCTGAGAGAAACACAAAGTCTGCATTTGTAAAAATCCCCCAGATGGAGCACATGTTCAGAATTAGCTGTTTTTAAAATTCTGCTTTGAAACACATCTGTCCACCCAGCACAGGGGACAGTCCCTCCAGCATCCCAATCTGTACTGGGACCCACCATGAACAGTTGCTCTTTCACCAATTACACAATCTGGACACGTGAGTCTTGGTGAAACAGTAAGAGCTTGCTCAAAATGCAAAACAAGCCCAAATCTAATTCAAAATACATTCCAATTGTGTTTTTGTATCTACCTACAGCAGTTGTTGTCCAAAAAAAGAGACTTCAGTTCAAGAGAACACCATTACATCATGTGTGAAAATGAAACCGTACACTTCTCAGAGTACACAAGCTTATACTGGCTACATTCTTCATTAAAGTCTCCTAATACAATCTTGGTTTGCAACATACTCTACAAAACAAATTAAACATGTTTGTAATACTTTGACAGGAAAATGGCATTCTTTCCAGAATATGAATTTTGATAAGTCAATAATGACAACATTT